>BQNB010088393.1:0-27675 GCA_026074375.1 Tanacetum coccineum | reverse complement strand
TTATTAAAACTGATTAAAAAGGCCTTAAAATAGCTTGTCAAAACTAACTTGATGACCCAAATCAATTTTAACAGTCTTTAGATCCGTTTTAAACTCTTGTCCCAAACACCCCTTTAAAATCTTAAAAATTATTTTAAGCTTGAATAAGACTGTTTTAACTTTAAACTTATGAAATCAGATGTTTATCTAAGTGTAATAAGTCTTATTAAGCTAAATCCAACCACTAAAAGCACTTAACAATAAGCAATCCAAAATAAGCTATTTTGGGTTTTTTGAGACAAATTTAGTTAAAACACAATTAAATAACTTTTAAACTATAACATAAGCATGGAAAACATTCATTAAGACAAAATAAGTAGAAACAAGCAATAACAAGAAAGAAATAAGCACTAGAATAAGCAGAACAGTAAATAAGCTATGAAGTGATAAAGTGAAAACTTACAAAACTCTTTGTTCTAAACAAGGGCTTAAGAGCTTTTAAGGGCTTATTTGCTTATGATGTAAACCCAATAAGCCCATCCCTTTTTGGCTTATCATCCAGATGCTTAATAAACATGGAACAGTAACAAAAGAACTTGACTTTTATTGAATAAAATTTGAGAGTATAATGCTTGAAAAGGCAAAATGATTAAGTGAAAAGCTTGAAAAACAGGGAATTAAATACAATAAAAATCTAAAAAAGAAAAATTAAAAAGGATGCCCTCAAACTCCAAATCCTTCTTCTATTTATAGGGCTATGTGGTGAGAGTCTATGCTTCAAAAACGCATGTCAATCTCTCCAATCATCCTTCAATTAATCTCTCAATCAATCTTCTTACCCCTTGACTTCCTTCAATCATTCCACAAAAGCTTATGGAAAGCTATTATTGACGACAATAAAAATTAAACCCATATCTTTGACTTTCCATGGTTTCTGAATGCGTAATCTTTCCTAATGAGAGGGATTCAGGGTTGATTTGGCTTGGGTTTGGGTTTTCCCGTCCTTTTTGGGCATTATTTAATAATATTTCAAAAAAGGGGTATGCAGGGTAACGGTCGTTAAGTGTAGGGACTAACGTTGCAATTGGGTTAGGGACTGACAGTGTTAGTCCTTGGGGACTAACGGTGTAATGAGGTTAAGGTTTGGGCTGTTTGGGCCGTTTGTGATCTAGAATCTTAATGGGCTTTTTATTGTTTAAGGTTTTTTTGTATAAATGGCATAATGGGTCAACTTGGCCCATTTAGATGCATACGCATTCAGCTTTGGTTTTCCACGCTCTTTCTAATCTCGTGCTTGGTTTTGTCTAGTTTTTGCCTTGTTTTTGTCTTTTTGTGAATATCCGTTACCTGCACAGTACATAACGTAAAACAAGCATATTTTTGGCATTTTAAGTTTGTTTTTGGTCATTTAAGCTCGTTTTCTTGAGAAAAAAGTATGTGTATTTTAGCACATACCACCCGTCCCTAAGAGTATATTAAATGCATTTGAAATATATTAAAAGTGGATCAACCATATTAAGGGTAAGGTAGTATGAAGACTGTTACCGATGGTATCCTTTCTACACAATCATGTTTCCCTAAACATATCAACAACGATACAAACAAAAGATGTTTTCTAAAGCCTAACATGCATATTCATCACAAGAAGCAACACCACTAAGATCTACATTGTAGGTTTCATACAATCATAAAATAATACAATAAGGAGTTTAGCCAAGCATGTTAAAGGTAAAGCAAGAACAATAAAGAATCAAACAACAAGATATATTGAATGATTAAGATAGTCTTACTTGATTAAAATATGAATTGAAGGAGGTACAATAGGGTTTTGAAGACTTAAAATTGTCCTAATAAGCTGCTAAACGAACTAGGGTTTGTCCCCCCTTTTTACTCTAAAGTTACACACATAAAACCCTAATTTCGGGTTTGTATATATAGAAAAATCGCTCTGATGGCGTCACGTTTTAATCGTGACGCCGCCGTGAAGTAGAATATTCTAGATCTTGGGCTGGGTCGTACGAGCTGACGCCGTCATGCTTTCTTATGACACCGTCATGACGGCGTCACGTGCATCTTGTGACGCCGTCTCTAGCCTCTGAGAACATAATCTTGAGAAATGTTGGTGTAGGTCCATAGTCTTGTCCGTTTCTTCTCCAAATGAGCCCAAGTCATGTGTATTTCCTCCAAATGCCTTCCAAATGCTAATTACCTGAAAAGGAATGATTAAGTACCTATTTTGGGCATAAATGCACGATTTAGGAGGTTAAATGACCTCAAAAAAGTGTATAAAATGACACCTTATCAAATACCCCTACACTTGGGATTTTCTTGTCCTCAAGCAAATGGGCTTTTCTACCTAGACAATAGCAATATGAGGGTCATTTAACCTACTCTTTAAAAGTATTTTACAACACAACCTTCTACACCTCGTAATTAAAAGCACGGAAAGTATATACTAGCACCTCACATAAGTGTTTGGGATTCTCTCTTTCTCTCGGGTGCATAATGAATTATAACATAATGGGGAAACGGAAAATCAACACTCATTACCTGTCATAGCATATAAATTACCATAGGCTTGGTAAAGGATCAAACCTCCACCGCTAGGCGTAAGCATTATTCATTACTATCTAAGAGGTCTTTTAAAGGGTTGTGGGGTGTAGGTGTAAGATAACATATAATGGAAACAGAAATGGATGGGATACATTTGGGTGGCTTTGGGTGGCTTTGGGTGAATTTGGAATGGAAGGGTTAGCTAATTATTTATACGAATACACGCTGGTTTTGTTGCTAAGCCAAGACTCAGACGAAGATATACAAACTCTACACAACTCTACATCAATCTCTTTTCTTTTTCTTTTCTATTTTTTAATAACATAATACATCATAACAGGGGTTTATAACACGTACCCCTACACTTGAGCTTTTACATACTCGATATTTACAATCTAACTAATGACCCGATTTGAGGTGGATCAAAATAACATGGAGATCATCTAACAAACATATAGGGGTATTGACTTAACTTTTCTTCCCCATTCTTCCACGAAATAAATACTACCATGAATCCTAATCGTCCCAAAACTGTATTTACAAGGATAAGGACTTAGCAACCGTGTACTCAAATAATTAACTTGGGTAAAATAATAATGTACTAAAGGTGAGTACATACAAGGTAGGATAAGGAAATTTAGGTGTAACGATTGGTTTAAGGGTGACAATGCTCTTCATTAATAGTCTGGCTTAACCAAAAAATTACGAGAACCGTGAAAAAGGATAGGCTCAGAGGGTTATACTAGGGGTATCCTTCACTAAAAATGAGTGCATGGCAAGGGTGTGGGATAGTTATATGATCAGTGTGACCATCATAACAATTACAGGTTTAAAACATGGGTTGATCCTAATGCCTCTTATTAAGTAAATCCCAATACTCACTATGCGGTCTCAGGATGCATCACAATAACAAGTTCTAGAATTTAATATACTACTGGTACACTCATATAATTTAAACCGATCTCAATGCTCCAGAAAAGCCGACAAAACCACATATATACATCTATAACGACGGAACAGATACACATGATTGCTCACTCCTTAACTCGAGAAAGCAAAAGGTATAAACTATCTTGGGTATCAATAATAGATACCCGAATTCCTATAGATCTAAAGGCGAACCTCGCATTTTGAGGGTGGAATTCTGAGGGTTTTTGTGTTAGTTATATACATTCCTATCCATGAGACGCTATTAATACTCAGTTTTTGTCGGTATGTGTCATAAATTTTTTTAAATTTTGGTCAAAATTACCTTTTTATGCTATGTTTCGATATATTACCCATCATTTTAAAGACAAAGCAAATGGCAAATGAAAGAATAGTTTCTAAGGCTTATGTTCCCCTACACTTAAGTTGAACATTGTCCTCAATGTTCTATAGAAGTACCCGTAAGAACGAATAAAGGGATAAGAAACAAGGGAAAAGAAACTAGTACTCCCTTGGTTTGCTCAATAATGAAGAAGAAACATGCAATAACTGGTTAAATCATCCTCCAAGAATCGTACAATGAAACTTCCTAAGAACTTCCAAGCTTCTTCTCATCAAATATAACCTGTAATCAAAGACAAAGACAACTAAACCAAGCATAAAATATGAGATATAATAATATACAGTGTGAAATTAGGGTTGACTCTATAAAGCAGTAAAGATAGGATGAGAGAATTGTTAAACTCATGGTTTTACATATTTATAAAATAATTACAACTTTCTTAAGTGTTGTACAAGTTTATTTTCAAAAATACTTAAAAATTTTGAGTTTTCCTGCAAGTCGTAACGCCGTCTCCACACTCTGTGAAAACTTATTTTTTTGTTTTTGATGAAAAATTTCCTACACTCATTCTTATAAGTTATTTTCCTGTACAAAATACTGTATAACAACCTGAGATTTAATAATTCAATCATATGACTCGAAACTGACGCGAATTAATCTAAATAATTATTTTAAATGTTTGAATTTGGTTCTAAAAACTGGATATTTCCCCTACACTTATTTGTTGCAAAATACCTTTGATTGCAAATAAGACAAAGTTACAAACAAACAAAGCATGATTACAAAATAATTCAAACATAATAAAACAAACAAAAAAGAATTAAAACACAAGACACTCCTAATATGCGATAAAATAAATATTGGGTTGCCTCCCAAAAAGCGCTTGTTTTTGTTCGAGTCACGAGCCTGACTATACCCTTATTTAATAGATAAAGGGGAGGGTTCCCCTATACTTTAGTTCAAGTGCGGGTGATAGTAACGGTACATACCATCGTGATGAGAAGGAGCCATACGTTGAGAAATTTGTTATTGAAGAATAGGCTCTATACGATGTGCTTCTAGAATTCTACCTCTCTCTACTTCATTTAGCCTATCGAATAAACTAAGTTCTTCTCCTAGAGGAGAAACTTCCTTAGATTCTAATCGCCAATCATCATCAAACATTTCTCAATTTGAAATATCAACACCTAGGGATACACTTTTTCCTAATAAACCAGGTTTAAGTCCATAATGTCTCTTAGGGTCATCTATACCTGGGTTATAATAACTATACATACCCTTAGGATGGGAATTTTGCCAAGTGAGGTGAAGGCGATGTTTGAGTTATTAAATAATCTACTACCTTCATCCTAGAACTATCCGGACTATGTGGTTTGATGGGTGGTTCGGGGCCTATTACGTCTCCTAGACTTACATGTAACACCCCTAAAAATGGGTCACAGCGGAATATGTTTCCGGGAGAGTTACTTTAGAATACCATTGCACAAGACATGATAGAACAACCTCCAAACGTGTCGTTTGAAAAGTAATCTTGTATTGTTTAGACTCCAATGCACATCAAGTCTGTCAAGTAGCTTGTTCACCTGAGAAAAACATGCTTAAAAAGTGTCAACATAAAGTTGGTGAGTTCATAGGTTTTTGTAAGTATAAATGTTAAACCTGTTAGATGTTAGAAAAAGACTCGGTCACCCTGTGTATTTTACTGTTTATTATAGCTCGTAGTTTAATAGTTAATAGTATTAGAGCATTTGGATTGTCAATTGTTTCATCAGAAAATAACGCTTATGGTTCTACATTTTTTCAATATAATTAGGCACAATCCTCTAGGCATACCTTGCTCCTATATCAACAAAACTTCCTAAGAAACCCCTTTGCTGTCAAATTTGATGAAATGACAGGATAAACGTGTCGAGATGTTTTAGAAAGATTTCATTTTAGTTCCATAAACTAAGCCAATATCGTACTTTTCGGATTATATCTTGAAATGAGTCCACGAATCGAAGAGCTTAGCATCTTGATGTTGTTTGATACACCAAGAGTTGATTATGGAAGAATACATCAAACCTACCAACGCTAGAATAACCATACCTATTCATTATAATTTACCAAATTTACAATGGTTTACGAACAAAGGGACAAAGAACAAGATAGAATACAAAAAAGCTAATGACAGGGAATAAAAATCTCAGATGAAAGGATTCAAGCTTAGTAGAACTAAGTTAAACTAATGATCAATAACCTAACCCTATTCCTCGTCATCGCGCTAAAAAACTTGACGCTTTCCGTCGTAGGACTATCACACGAAGTTTTACAACTCCCTAGCCGAGCACATAATCCATTGTACTAGA
Source organism: Tanacetum coccineum (assembly GCA_026074375.1). Classification (NCBI taxonomy): domain Eukaryota; kingdom Viridiplantae; phylum Streptophyta; class Magnoliopsida; order Asterales; family Asteraceae; genus Tanacetum; species Tanacetum coccineum. The sequence goes on along the minus strand of BQNB010088393.1, from coordinate 21,525 downwards.
AGTAAAGGCAAGACTCGGGGTTGTTATCGTTCACTCCGAGAAATAGGTTGGAAGGCTTGAGCACGTGCTAACATAATATCTAAGGGTTAAAAGAAGATTATTATTGTATTTTTATATTTTTATAGAAAGCAAGGTAAATCATTTAATTGAAGAAGTTTGATGTTTATAGCTATTAAACTAAAATGATAAATCTACGCTACCAGGTGATAACAAAAAAGATAAAAGATGTGTTTATATAATCATGTATTACTCCCGTAGAATTGCATGCTCCTAGTGTTGTTGTTGCTTTGTTACCCTTGTGATGATCAGTGTAATTATGTTCCTAAGTCATGATGAATTACACGAACCCCCGTCTACTTAGTAAAATTCCTCTAGATCAACCACAAGTAAGGGTAGTATGAAGACTATTACCAATGCCCCTAGGAGTACACAAATGCATGTGAAATATTTTAATAGTAGATCAACATAATTAGGTACAAGGTAGAATTGAAGACTGTTTGTTATCCATTCTTACACAATCATGTTTACCTCGACATATCAACAGCGATACAGACAAAAGCTAGTTTTCTGGAGCCTAACATGCACATCCATCACAAGAAGCAACACCACTAAGATCTACATTCTAGGTTTCATACAATCATAAATAAACACAATAGGAGGTTTAGCCAAGCATGTTAAAGATAAAGCAAGAACCATATATTGTATCAAACACCACAATAGACATATGTGGAAGATTAATAAACCTTACTTGATTAAAACATGAGTAGAGGAAGCACAATAGGGTTTTAGGCCCTAAATTTCGTCCTTAATAGCTGTAAAACAACTAGGTTCGTACCCTCTTTATATTCCTAAAGTTACACACCAAAACCCTAAAATTCGGGTTTTGTATATATAGGTCAATCGTTGTGACGGCGTCGCGTTTTATCGGACGACCGACATGAAAGGTAATATTCTATAAAAGGGCCTGGGCTCGTGTGCGTCTAGACGCCGTTGGTGAAATCTTATGAGGCCCTGTCTTGAATCTTCGTTTTGACTGGCGTCAGTTTATTTTGTGAAGCCGCTCCACCACTATAGAGAAATACATGAGCAATGTTGGTGTAGGTCCTATCTTGTCCTTTCTTCCTCTAAATGAGCCTAAGTCACGTGTAATTCTTCCAAATGCCTTCCAAATGAGAAATACCTGAAAAGGAACGATTAAGTACCTATTTTGGGCATAAATGCACGATTTAGGGGGTTAAACGACCCCGAAAAAGTGTATAAAAAAATGACACCTCATCAAAAACGCCCCTATCAATTTGGGATTTGCTTGTCTCTCAAGCAATGGCCTTTCTACCTAGACAAAAACAATATGAGGGGTATAATTACCTACATCCTTTAAACATAATTTTTATAACACAACCATCTATACTCGAAATTAAAAGCACGGAAAAATATATACAACAAGATCACATAAGTGTTGGGATTTCTCTTTCACGTCCGGGTGAATAATAAATAATAACATAAGGGATAAACATAAAATCAACACCATTACCTTATACATAGCTTTAAATTACCATGCTTGGTAAAGGATCAACCCACCCCGCTAGGCACAATACGTTATTCATTACTACTCTAAGAGGTCTTTATATAGGGTTGTGGGGTTAATAGTGTTAAGATAATACATAATGTCAAACAAACGATAGGAATACATTTGGTTTTGACTTTGGGTTAATTTGGGAATGGAAGGGTTTAGCAATATTTACACGAAACACTCTGGTTTGGTTGCTAAGCCAATGACTGGGACGAAGAAAATACAGGACTCTACACCAACAATACATCAATCTCTTTCCTTTTTCTTTCTATTTTTCTCTTATTTTTATATAACATAATTCATCACAAGGGTTTATAATACTACCCACACTTGAGCTATTACATGCTCTATATTTATCAATCTATCTAATACCCGATTTGTAGGTGGATCAAAATAACATGGAGAACATCCTAACAAATTAATATGGGGAATTGACTAACTGTATATCTTCCCTATTCTTTTGCGAAATAAATACTACCATGAATCCCAATCGTCCCAAAACAGTATTTACAAGGATAAGGACTTAGCAACCGTGTACTCAAATAATTAACTTGGGTAAAATACAATAATGTACTAAATGTGAGTACATATAAGGTAGGGCTAAGGCGATTTGGGTGTAACGAATAGTTTAAGGGTGACAATGCTTTTCATTAATAGTCTGGCTTAACCAGAAAAATTACGATAACCTGTGAAAAAGGATAGGCTTGTAGGGTTGTAAAGTGGTATCAGCACTAAAGGTATTGCTATGGCAAGGGTGTGGGAAAGTTATAAGGATCGTTTTCCACCATCATAACAATTACAGGTTTAAAACATAGGTAATCCTATGCCTCTTATCAAGCAAATCCTAATGCTTAAAGCGTCTCGGGATGAATCCACAATAACAAGTTCTAAATTTAATATGCTACCGAAACACTCATAAGAATTTTACAACCACCAGACATTCCAGAAAAGCGATAAGGCAAAGCAAACAGGCCTAAACGACGGAATAGACATGCCCTCCTGTAATCAACCTTAACTCGAACCGTGTAAAGAATAAAATCATCTTGGTTACCACGATGGGTACCCGAATTCCTAAAGATCAAGGGTAAACCTCACATTTTTGGGTGAATTCCCTGAGGTTATTGTGCTAGTCCAATAAATTCATATGCCATGAGACGCTATTAATACTCGGTTTTTCCGGTGGTACTAGTCAATTTATAAAATTTCTTTTATAAAAGTGTTTATTATCGTATAACTTGCAAATGTCGTATCTCCTTCATTATAAATCGGTTTTTCGAGTTCTCTACATGTCTACGATCCTTGTAACATGTAGTATTTTATAAAAATATAAAATAAATACATTATTTTTGAAATTTGATCAGACCCTTGAAGATTTTTACATAAAATGTGTTTAAACTTGTTTTTATAGGTTTTTAGCTTAGTACACTTGTTACAAGTCTTCTACAACACAATATATCACATGTCTCATATTTATTAGGTCCTTTAGTCCATTACTTGTCCAAGTATTGTCCATGATAACAAGATCTCACTACACTTTTACTTATAAACTTAATAAGTAACTTTTTAAATTACTAACTTATATATACTTTTTATAGGTAAACTAACACTTGAATAATACTTTTACTCCCATTATAACATGTCCTCAACATCAACATAACATATGACAAAGTTCATCAAACCATGAAAAAGTGTAAAAATCCATTTTACTTGTTAATATGTTCCCTAAATGGTGATTTACTACATAGAAAATATATACACATAAAGTCATGAATGTAAAGAGTTTAGGGTTTTTAGATAACCTTAATATGAAGTAGGATGATGAAAAACAAGATCTAAACCCTAGTTTAGATATTAAACCCAAGCTTCTAAGACTTAGAAAACCCTAATTTCAAACTAGAAACCCTAGTTTTCTTCCTTATGCAAAACCCTTGTAATCCCTTAACCAAGCTTCCAATACACCTTAGATATGCCTAACAATGAACCTTGTACACTTGAAATACCTTAAAAGTTAAAAACTATGAATGTATTCGAGTGTGTGGTTTGATCCATGGGTTTTGAGGGAGAGGGAAAGAGTATTTGCGAGTTTTTGGTAAGTAAAATAAGAAGTGAAAGTTTACTTGTGAATAGAATCCTTTATATAGCAAAAATATCTAGAAAACCATTTGCAAAAACCATGGTATTTGTCTTGAATGACTATCTTGTAAGATGGTTAGTGAAATGTGTAAGGAAGTTGATGAAAGGTGTAAGAAAGTTGCTAGGAGGTTGCTTGTTTGAGTTTATAACACATGTGTGCTTTCTAGATGGAAATTAGATATTATATTTATTTTTCATAGCCTATGGATCTGGCCATATATGTATATGTATAAGGAATTGTGTAATTTTTGAGTATTGGGTATAATTGTGGGTATTTGGTTGAGTATAAATAGGTATTGGTGCTTCCGGGTACGCCTAAATGTATTTTATTGCGAAACGTAAACGTTTTACGTAGCCAATAAAAAAAATATAAAAAGTTAATAATTATCCTCCAAATAATTATATAACACTTGCTTGACGTAAACTTTTAATTGTTTGATGTCCGTTTACGTTGAATGTTGATTTTTAGTTTACGCGATTTAGCTAAACGCTGGAATTTTAAAGTGAGCGCGTAAAAGTTTAAAATAAATAATTGGATGTTCATTGATGTAAAAAGGTGTGAAAATTTGAGTTGTTACATTACATCTAAGGATGGACTGTTGAGTAAAGGTTGAGGCTCCGGTCTATCAAAACTAGGAACTTTCCTAGAACTAAGAGGAGTGTTATGATTACAATTGAAGCCTACTTCCTCTAGTTTTGTTTCGTTCAAAGGTATACCTCTATCGGGGTCCCTAAAGTCTTTTCTACTTCTTCCAGGTAAGTTACGGGCGGTGTGTATTCCTTAAATGACGGTAGGGTTTGTGTGGTACTCTCAGGGCTTGTAACCCCTACCTCATTATCCATCGTACTTAAGCTATCTACATGCTCATCATAATCTAACCATGCCATGCACCTAGGTACCTGTACCCTAACCATATCATCCCCAACTATTTGAGCATTTGGATTTGCTATTGTTTCATCAGGAATAGCGCTTGTTGAGTTGCTATATTTTTTTATCATATTGGGCACAATCCTTTATGACATACCATGCTCCTATATCATTAAACTTCATAAGATCCCCTTCTGCTGTCAAATTGATGATATGCCAGGATAACGAGTCAAGATGTTTAAGAAAGATTTCAATTAGGGTCCATATACTAAGGCCATGATTCAGGACTTGTTGGATTACGTCTTTGAAACGAGTCCATGAATCGTAGACAGATTCATCTTGATGTTGTTGAAACACCAAGAATTGATTACGGAAGAATACATCAAACCTACCTATGGTAGAATAACCATACCTATTCATTATAATTTTCAAATTTACAAATGTTACGAACAAAGGGCATAAAGAAGAAGATAAACTACAAGAAAGCTAATATGCTGAATTAAAGTATCACTTGAAAGGATTCGAGTGAGTAGAACTAAGTTAAACTATGATTAAAACCTAACTATTTCCCTGGCAGCGGTACCAAAAACTTGATGCGGTTGTCGTAAGGGACTTCTACAAGAATTTTTACAACTCCCTAGGCAGAGTACCTAACCGTTGTAGTAGTAGTATAGGCAATACTCGAGGGTTGTTATCATTCTCTAGGGGAATAGGTTGGGAAGGCTTAATCATGGTCTAACAGAATTCTAGGGGTTGAGAGAAGATTATTTTTGTATTTTTATATTTATAAGAAAGCAGTAAAATTAAATGTTTGAGAGGTTTGGTTGGTTTTAGCTATTAAACTAAATAATAAACTACGTTAATGGTGATAACAATATAATAAAAAGATTGTATTCATTTAATCATGTATTACTCCCTAGATTGCTTCTCCTAGTGTTGTTGCTTTGTGTTGGGAAATAGATTGTAAAAGACTTAATACTGGTAGTATAACAGTTAAGTCTGGTAGTATTAGTTAGTTCTGGCCGTTAAGGCAAAACACAAAGTAAGGTAGTATGAAGACTATTACCCGGCCCCCAAGAATATATTAAATGCATTTGAAATATATTAAAAGTAGATCAACCATATTAAGGGTAAGGTAATATGAAGACTGTTACCGATGTTATCCTTTCTACACAATCATGTTTCCCTAGACATATCAACAGCAATACAGACAAAAGTTGGTTTTCTATAGCCTAACATGCATATTCATCACAAGAAGCAACACCACTAAGATCTACATTCTAGGTTTCATACAATCATAAATGGAATAAATAGGAGTTTAGAACCAAAAGCATGTTTAAAGGTAAAGCATAAAGAACAATAAAAGAATCAAACAACAAGAAATATTGAATGATTAAGAAGTCTTGCTTGATTAAAACCATGAATTGAAGGAGGTACTATAGGGATTTGAAGGCCATATAAATCGTTCCTAATAAGCTGCCAAACGAACTAGGGTTTGTCCCCCTTTTTTACTCTAAAGTTACACACATAAAACCCTAATTTTGGGTTTGTATATATAGAAAAATTGTTGCGACGGCGTCCGCGTTTTAATCATGACGCCAACGTGAAGTAGAATATTCTAGATCTTGGACTGGGGTCTGCGATGCTGACGTGTCATGCTTCTTGTGAACCGTCATGGGATGATTGTGACGGCGTCACATGCATCTTGTGACGCCGTCTCCAGAGCTCTGAGATACAGTTCTTTGAGATATGTTAGGTGTTAGGTCTGTTAGTCTGTCAATCATTTCTTCTCTAAATGAGCCAAAGTCATGTGGTATTTCCTCCCAAATGCCCTTCCAAAATGCTAAATACTGAAAAAGGAATGTTAAGTACCTATTTTGGCTAAATACACGATTTTAGGGGGTAAAATGACCGTTAAAGACTCTGTATACAAAGAATTACTCATTCAAATACCCATAACACTTGGGATTTGCATGTCATCAGCAAGTGGGCTTTCCTACCTCGACTAATGCAATATGAGGAGTCATTCTAACATTACTCTTTAAAGTATTTATATAACACAACCTTCTAGACTCGAATTAAAAAGCACGAAAAGTATATATTAGCCACCTCACATAAGTGTTTGGAGATTCTACTCTTATCACTCGGTTGTATATTAAATTATAAACATAATAGGGGGAGGAGGAATCAAATAATTCAACAACTCATTTCTTGTCATAGCATATAAATTACCATCAGGCTTGGTAAATGATCATACCTCCATCGATAGGCGCACAGCTTATTCATTCATTACTATCTAAGAGGTCTTTCTTTAAAGGTTTGTAGGGTGTTCGGTGTAAGATAACATTAATGGAACAAAACATGGATGGGATACATTTGGGTGGCTTTAGGTAAATTTAGAGTGGAAGGGTTAGCTAATTATTTACACGAATACACGTTAGTTTGATTGCTAAGCCAAGAACTCGGACGAAGATATACAAACTCTACACATCTCTACATCAATCTCTTTTCTTTTTCTTTTCTATTTTTTCAAACATAATACATCATAACGTGGGGTTTATAACACGTACCCCTATACGTGAGCTTTTACATACTTGATATTTACAATCTAACTAATGACCCAATTTGAGATGGATCAAAATAACATGAAGATCATCTAACAAACATATAGGGGTATTGATTTTAACTTCTCTTCCCCATTCTTCCTCGATATAACTTACAAACATGAATCCAAATCGTCCCAAAACTGTATTTACAAGGATAAGGACTTAGCAACCGTTTCTCAAATATTTACTTGGGTTAAAACTATAATGTCCTAAAGGTGAGTTCATCAAGGTAGGCTAAGGCTGATCTTGGGTGTAAGATGGTTTAGGGTTAACAATGCCTCTACATTAAATAGTTTGGCCTTAACTAATAATACAAGAAACTGTGAGAAAGGATAGGCTCGGAGGGTCTGTTTATAGGGGTATCCTGCACTATAATGAGGGCATGGAAAGGGTGTAGGATTGTTACATGATCGATGTGACATAATAACAATTAAGGTTTAAACATGGGTTAATCCGTATGCCATTTATCAAGCATATCCTAATGTACTCACTATGCAGTCTTAGGGATTGCCTCAACAATAACAAGTTCTAGATTTATATACCTATGGTCACTCATATAATTTAATACTGATCTCAATGCTCCAGAAAAGGCGACAAAACTACATATACACATCCGTAACGACCGAATAGATACACATGATTGCTCACTCTTTAACTCGAGAAAGCTAAAGGTATAAACTATCTTGGGTTATCAATAATATTTACCGAATTCCAATTTATCTAAAGGCGGAACCTCACATTTTTAGGATGGAATTCTGAGGGTTTTTATGCTAGTCATATACATTTCTATCCATGAGACATTATTAATACTCGGTTTTTGTCGGTGTGTGTCATAAATTTTTTTTAATTTTGGTTAAAATTATCTTTTTATGCTATGTTTCGTTATATTACCCATCATTTTAAAAACAAAGCAAATGGAAAATGAAAGAATCATTTCTAAGGCTTATTTCCCCCTACACTTAAGTTGAACATTGTCCTCAATGTTCTATAGAAGTACCTGTAAGAACGAATTAAAAGGAAAAGAAACAAGTAAAAGAAACTATTACTCCCCTGGTTTGCTCAATAATGGAGAAGAAACATGCGATAACTGGTTAAATCGTCTTCTCCAAGAATCATCCAATGAAATTTCCTAAGAGCTTCCAAGCTTTTTCTCATCAAATGTAACCTGTAATCAAAGACAAAGACGCATATACCAAATATAAAATGTGTGAAATAATAATATACAGTGTGAAATTAGGGTTGACTCTATAAACCAGTAAAGATAGGATGAGAGAATTGTTAAACTCATGGTTTTGCTGGTTTATAAAAGAATTACAACTTTCTTAAGTGTTGTATAAGTTTTATTTTCAAAAATACTTAAAATTTTCGATTTTTCCTGTAACTGGGCATTTGGGGACGCAGCTGGATTTCCTAGACCCCATAACAATTGGTGTTTGTGGTGACGGCGTAGCGTGTAACTAGTGACGCCGTTCAACACTCTATGAAAACTCCATTTTTGTTTTTGATGAAAAATTTCCTCCACTCATTCTTATAAGTTATTTTCCTATACCCAAAACCAAATCAAGCATATTCATTGGCAATTTCCGGCCACCATACAACCCTCTTTAATCCGTTTTTAATTCTGTCTATCTCTTTTGCTTTCTTTTAATCATTTATTACTGGATTAACGATTAGCAAGATCTGATTGGTTGATGTTTGTATGGTCGATTATTACTATAATATATCCCTACAATCGCTCCTTTAATTCAGAACCCCTGCTGCGCATGCGTATAACCCTAAATCCTCTACCTAAGTCGATTACTAACCTTATCTTATTCTCTCTCTGATATCAATCTTGTTTACAAAATCTTTATTGGGTGATTGACATATAGGGTTTGGCTGATCGTTTTCATTCTAGGGTTTTTACGCGGGCTAATCAGTTACAAGTTACCCTATCTAAGGTTTTGTCTTTGGTGCTGCTTGGGATCACGCTTTGGTCTATCACGATTAACATCTATTGTTGCTTGGTTTGGTAGTTGATTAGTAGGTCTATAACGTCAGACTTTAACCCTAATTATTAGGGTTTTGGTTTATATTTGCTATAGTCGTAAGCTGGTATAAACCCTAATATATTAGTGTTTTACCCATATTGATTTGGTGCTGTATTGATTATTATTGCTTGTGGGTTTAGAGAGGTGTAAGTTGGATTTTTTTAGGTAACAAATCGTCCAAGAAGAGTGGTTTGGCTGCTAAAGTGACGAATATTAAGGGCAAGCTACTTGGTAAAGATGAAAAACCATTGAGGTCATGTTTGAAAACTGTTAGATCGAAAACCATTCAGGGTAATCCTGTTGGTGAAGTGTGTTCGCATAGTGTGGATTCTGTGACAAAGGCAACATCGAATACAAATTCTATGAAGCCTACTCATGCAATACCCTTAACTGAAACTGTAGTGACTATTGATGATAGTGCTACTAGGAATCCTAATCCTAATGTTAAATTATGGTCGGGGTCTGATGGTTCTACCAAACAAGGGGCTGCTGAAGGTCATCCTAAAAGGTACATGTTTCAGCTATGATTAATGATGAGAAAGTGTTAGGAGCTAATGTTGCTATACCAATTGCTATGGTTGATGAAATAAGTAAAAAATTTACAAACACGTTGTATGGTTACTTCATTGGTGAGCGATTAGCGTTTCCTATTGTGGAAGCTTATGTTAAAAATGCTTGGGCAAAGTATGGTTTTGAATGCGCTATATTTCGCAATGGTTTCTTCTTTTTCAAGTTTTCATCTCATGATGGTATGGTTAAAACTCTTGATGGGGGACCTTGGTTTATTGGATCAATGCCTATCTTTCTTAATGTATGTTCGATTAATACCAAGTTAAAAAAGGAAGAGATCACAAAGGTTCCAATGTGGGTAAAGATTCATAATGTACCTATGGTAGCATTGTCGAAAACTGGATTGAGTTTACAACTCAGTTAGGAAGACCTATTATGTTGGATGCGTGTACTAGGGACATGTGTCTTAATCCTTACGGTCGTAACTCATATGCTCGGGTTCTTGTTGAGTTATCTTCTGAATGTGATGTTTTAGAAAGTATTGTTGTTGCTATTCCTTTGCCTAAGGGTGAGGGATACTATTTGGAAACACTTGATGTCGAATATGAATGGTAGTCTCCTCGGTGTTCTAAATGTAAAGTATTTGATCATGAGGATGAGGTTTGTCTATCTAGGGTTAAAAAGACTTGTTCAGATTTGTTATCAAGGGAGAGTGGTTTATGTGATGCTGGTATTCAACACAAGAAAAAGGTACAAACAAGGCTGCTAAATCAAAAACAAGGGTTTAGGTTTCCTAAACCTAACCTCATTTATGGTCCTGTGTCCAAACCGAGCACCTCTATTGAGAATACATCTAAGCCGAATTCTAATGCACCTCATGTCTCTAAGGAGGTTGTTAATGGGGCTGATATAGAGCCAAATGTATCCCAAAGGGGGACTATGAATGATTCCTTATGTTCTACTAATGAAAATGGATATTTTAAGGATGACATTGATCTTGGCCAGCTAGGAGTAATATTGAGAAGCTTATGGATGAAGACAAGGTACTAGAGCTCAATACTAATAATGTTACGGATGGTTTGTTGATACAATGAACCGGTTGCTAATCTAAACGGGCGTGTCGACCAATACTCAAAAACATACCTACGGACTAAAGGAAGTGGAAAAGGGAAGTCTATGGGAGAATTTTTCGAGTGACTCATGCGGCTTTATGAATCAAACTAAATCCATCATATGTAACAACCTTAATTAGGTAGCAAAGGAATATGGGGGTCTGAGATTTTTGTTTATAGTGTTATTCATAGATCACTAACACAAGGATATATTGGAGGAACGGGTCATTTAAAAGTCATCGTTTAAAAACCGATACATTGGATTTAACAAATTGTTTGTTACAAAAGGCCGAAGCTTCACTTGTTCGTTGTTCAAAATACAAAGATTCTAGTCCATAACAAATATTTCCCCAAAATGTAATGCAACCAAATCTTTAATGCATATGACTTCCAAAATAACGACCACTAATGTATCCCTTTCTATGTTACCTCATTGATCTCCTGAGAAAACATGCTTAAAACGTCAACAATAATGTTGGTGAATTCATAGGTTTGTAAAATGTATAATGTAGGACCACAAGATTTACGAAGTGTATGATAATGCAATAGATGCAAACATCACAAAAATGTAATTACGTTTCCCTAAGCTCATGACACTGAAGCTCGACATAAATGAATTGCAATATAAATGACCAACATTGCCGTGCCACCCCCCCTGATCCCCCCCCGCTTGATCCCCCGCTATCCCATTGTGTCGGTGTATATTTATATTGATTCAAGCACTTTTTTTTTAAATTATATTTTATTCGGACTCTAAACCAAAAAATCACTTTAACGGGCAGTGTACCTGATCGGTTGTAGTTTCGTGGTAAGTATGGTGTCGAACACTTGAAGTGAGGTTAAATCTATCATGTTAATTAATATCTTGGTTATCTAATCTATGTTAATTCTCTTCTATTCTAAACCTATATCAGTCTTAATCCTAATTCTAACGTGAAAAGGTGGTTTTCAGCTTGAGAGACTGCACGATTTGGTTGGTGACTACAATCAATTCAAGTCACTTTAACCCACGCGAGCTAATTAACAAAAGTTAAAAGTGTGGTCAAGCCAAATATAAGAAAACTGTATTTACCATTATTAATCGATTAGAAAGTTGGTTTGTTTATTAAGTGCAATGAATTTCTTCTCTCGATGGTGGCATATCTTTATTAAGATTAGGGTTACATCATCCTAAGACTAGGGGAACATTAGTTCTAGAACAATTAAAGATCCTCATAAAAGCATACTTTTTTTGCTGGTTTATTACTATATTATTAGGGATTAAGGCAATGGTGATCTTGTTAAACCCTAGCTCATAGAGACTTTACCCACTTACCGCTTATTAGCAATTTATACACTAGTAGTCCATTGTCCAATTATCTAATGGATTCATAACGTTTACTTGTTGATGTATCTAGGTCACCTGCTAGTCAATACACGTTCAAATAATCCATTGGCAGTATCGTAATAACTAGTTAAGTCACGAAGCGTTCCTAGTAGACACAGATTTAGAAGGACAATATTTGGTGATCCATAATATTTGTGTAACTATAATTCTAGATGTATAAATTACTATATGGAGAGCTATCCTGGACTCTAGATCTACTTGGTCCGCTTTACTAGATCCAGTTGAATGATAGGTCGCATACAAAAGCACGTAAATAAGTATTAATTGATAGACATAAATAAGCATACAATGATAAATCAAGAAATCAAGATAAACAAATACCAAACATTCAAATCTTTATAATAATGGCTAATACCTGAAGGTATTAGACTTCAAACGTCATAATAAATACAAGAGCAATTATTTAGTCAAGGTAAACTAACCGAGTTAACGAATGATACCAAAAACTAAACGATTACTAAAGTATATGGAATTACATGATGTCTTCTATGGAATTGATAACATTGCTCGACCTCTTCTGCTCTTTTTCTCCTCTGAAAATCGACTTTTATGGTTTAGGTATCGAGAATATGATTTAGCACACTGAAAACTCGTTTTTGAGTTTTCTATTTATAATGTCTGGAAGTCGGTTGGATACGGCGTATCCAAGTGTTGGATACGGCATATTAGGGATTTCGTAGAGTAGGGATCACGCTTGATATCTTCCAGAATATTACATTGATTCCATACTTTGAATACGGCGTATTGAGTCTCTCTAGATACGGCGTATTGAGCTTATTCCTCTGTGGTCTTTGGTGAGTGCAGGCACGGATACGCCGTATCTTCCTTGATGGATATGGCGTATTGGTCTTCAGAATAGTAATCTTCAAAATATCTTCATTTAAGCTCCAGAATGCGCGCCTTTTGCTATCTTTCACCAATTACTCCATAATTACTGCAATTCTCAAATATAAACGATTAAGTAACAATTCTTTGCAATAACTATACAAAATGGGTTAATAACATGGGATAAATGATACTATAAAATAAACGTTATTTGATGTCATCAAATATCCCCCCACTTGAATCCTACTTGTCCTCAAGTAGCCTTCAGAAGTTTATAAAAATGTATCCCTAAGATTATGTTCCTTAAAGCACTTATTTGATCTATTACAAGTACACAACCAAACACCTCATGAAATAGGAAGATGAAAACACTCAAATTACTCAACTAATCTATGTGGTAACATGTAACTAATTCACTTAATTGCTCGGTCGTGACTAATATTCTATCATAAGCTTGGCAAGGATACACATCTCCACCACTAAAGCGAAGGAGTAACAAGTTTATAAAGGTAAATATGGGTTTTTGTATGGAAAGGCTTACAGTTGATCATTTTACAATCTTTCACCAGAAGTACCACTCCAACAAGGCAGCTGAAGCACACATACATGGCCTTAACGACAGAATAGACATGTGTGTTCGATCACATCCCCATTCGAATTTAACCAACGGTTAGGATGAAGAATGATATAGGGTAGGAACCTTCTAACTTTCACCAAAATTCATAAACTAACAAGGCAGCTAAGACATGCATACATGGCCGTAACGACGGAATATACATGCACACTCAAACAAGTCATCATTCGCGTAAAACCAGCGGCTAATCATTAGGTGAGAGGAAGTAAATTTTTGTTAAATAAAAATCAATAAACAAATAGATTAAGAATAAGATACAAGTTGCTAGACACTTTTTTCCCGACCCTTACCATGATAAAGACACAACTATTTACAACGTCTTGATCATCGATCAAAAACAACAACCTAAGTTGGCGTTCCCGTAACGGTCAACTTTCCAATCATCCCAAACTTTACATACTCTACAAGGTAAGTGGCGATATCTTCCACTTTGTACAATACTTTACATCATTGATTTTTTTAGACGTATCAACGAATAATCGATCCTTCGTGTAATTCCTTCGGTAATGCTCTTTGCGAAACGGTTATCTTCAAACTTTCTTTCTCTCTCTTTTTGTATTTTTTTTCTCATTTTTTTTATTTTTTTGCTAACTATTCTTCAAATCTCGGTGTAGTTTCATCATCTTCACGATCATAATAATTCCGGATAATTTCTTTGATGGTTCCTTCGTTCTTCGGATTCACCAATAATTGTGACGGTAGTAAAATCACATGAGTTTTGATTACTAATATACATTCCCATTTGCAATGTGTAAATTTCCAACAGCACCAAAGATAGAAAATGACACAAGACTCGGGAAATACAAACTTTACACTTTAAGCAACTAGCAACAGTAAGTTAAACTTAATCTAACAAGGTAGGTTAAGGTGTAAGGGTGTAACGAAATAAATAATTGGTGTAATTCCTAAAGGATTGGCTCTACGGGTTGTTCTAATGGATCATCACTCTAAAGATGAGAGTGGAAAAGGGTTTAGATGAAGAGGTTAACTAACCGGTGTAGTTAGTTAATAAGCAACATGTAAAGGCGATTTAGGTGTAATCCTAAAATTTACCAATTTAAACAAGTTACTCCATCTAAATCTATAGTATTCATCAATGTGGTCTCGAGTGATATACCAAGCCAAGTTCTAAAGTCTACAACATCACTGACACACTCATATTTTATGGAATTTGGGTAAACATTTGGAAACGGAAAGGTTAAATCCTCACAATATCTAACAAGGGTTATTGCGTGTGGGTTATGTATTAAGTAATTTCACAAAAGTATGCTTGAATTTTTGTTAAATTTGAGCATAATTTAAGCATTTTAGTGTGAAAATTAGGACAAGTAAATATTCTAATTCCATCCCCTACTTAAATTATATAACGTCCTCGTTGTATATATAAAACATTAAATACGGGAATTTAAAAAGAATTAGAATGAGAAACTCCCCTGATATTTACTCGGTAGATTTCCTAAGTTACGTTTGTGAGCGAGATTGTATGCTGGAAAAAGGTCTGAATCCTAGCACAAACAACACACACATAGAATTCCAGAAAATATGCATTCCACCAACTTCGTCGATATTTCTTTCACGAGGTCCTGTAAAAAATATAGGAAAAATATGTGCATTCCTATCTTATCATCTACGGTTAATCTAAACTAAACAAACTAATTAGGTTCAGTCTGGTGGATACGGCGTATCAGGTTAGTGAATACGCCATATTTCCAGAACTAACAATAATGTTTTTAAAGTGTAACAAAATAAAGACTGCTAATGCCCAGACAATCAATACGCCATATGGTATGGAGCGGATACACCGTATTGATGTATGGGAAGACAAACTCGATAACAAAATTAAATAACAATCCGAGTTGTCTCTCGGGAAGCACTTTTGTTTACAACGAAGTCTTTAAGTTAGACTTTTCTTCAGCTTATCTTTTACGTTGTATTATAATCCAATTCAACCACTTTCTTCTCTTCCTCATTAGTATGTCCATCGTGATACTTTTTTAACCTTTGTCCATTGACTTTAAAACAGATTCCATTTAATCGATAATTTCCACCGTTCTATATGGATGCACATTTTTCACCACATTCAGGCCGAACCACTTTGATTTAAGCTTTCCTGGATGCATCTTAAATCCAGAGTTAAACAATAATACCTTATCACCTTCTTTGAAATTTTTATCTCCTCGAAGCCTAGAGTCATGCCATTTCTTAGTTCGTTCTTTGTAGATCTTGGTGTTTTCATATGCTTCATCTCTTAACTCCATTAATTCATTAAGCTCCATGAAACAGTTTTTTGCAGCAACTGTGAGATCCATATTACATTACTTTAATGCCCAATATGCTTTATGTTCGATCTCCACTGGTAGGTGACAAGCTTTTCCATAAACCAATCTGAAAGGGGTGCATCTATTGGGAATTTTGTAAGCAGTTCTAAATGCTCATAATGCGTCATCAAGCTTTTCTGACCAATTCTTTGGGTTATACCCAATCGATCTATCCATAATACGTTTTATAGCTCTGTTGGTCACTTTAGTTTGTCCGTTGGTTTGAGGGTGATATGCAGTAGATAATTTATAAGTCACTCTGTATTTCTGCAAGGCTTTTTCTAATTGAGAGTTATAAAAATGCGTCCCCCAATCACTAATCAAAGCTTTAGGAACTTCAAATCTTGCAAATAGCCTTCTTAAAAACCTAATCACAACGCGAGCATCATTTGTAGGAAGAGCTTGAGCTTCCACCCATTTTGAGACGTAATCTACTGCTACTAATATATATTTATTCCCCTTGGAGTTCGGAAAGGGCCCCATAAAGTCTAGTCCCCATATATCAAATACGTCACATACCTGAATGTTGTTTTGTGGCATCTCACTTCTTGACGATATGTTTCCTGATCTCTGACATGCATCGCACCTTATCACATAATCTTTAGCATCTTTAAAAATGCTAGGCCAATAGAATCCAGATTCGTAGACTTTCCTTCTAGTAATTGACGCACTATGATGTCCCCCAGTTGGTCCAGAATGACAATGTCCCAAGATCTTAAGGATTTCGTTCCCCGCAACACATCTTCTCATTACATTGTCCGAGCACAGCTTGAATGTATATGGTTCGTCCCAAAAATAATTCTTAACTTGAGAGAAAAATCTTCTTCTTTTTTCAGGTGTCCAATTTGGAGGTACAATCTTTCCAACAATATAGTTAATATAATCAGCATACCATGGTTCATCGTTATTGAGCTCGGCTTTCAATATCATAAGATGCTCGTCAGGAAATTCATCAGTTATTTCCTCTTCCGTGAAGGTTCCCAAATCTGGGTTCTCAAGTCTTGACAAATGATCTGCAGCTAAATTCTCTGCCCCTTTTTATCCTTAATCTCAATGTCAAATCCTTAGAGAAGTAGAACCCACCTAATAAGTCTTGGTTTCGCGTCTTCTTTGCTGAACAAATACTTCAAGGCAGAATGATCAGTGTAGACTACAGTTTTTTTTGGGGGGTAAAGGGTTACCCCGGTAAATGTAGACTACAGTTTTTGATAAGATAAGATATTGTCGAAACTTATTAAAAGAGAAAACAACTGCTAGAAGTTCTTTTTTGGTGGTGGTATAATGTTCTTGGGCATTATTCAAAGTTTTGTTGGCGTAATAAATTAAATTTCCATCAATTCGTTGCCCTAATACATCTCCAACGGCGAAATCACTAGCGCCACACATTAATTCAAATGGTGTGTTCCAATCGGGAGATATGATGATAGGTGCGGT
This sequence comes from Tanacetum coccineum, assembly GCA_026074375.1. Classification (NCBI taxonomy): domain Eukaryota; kingdom Viridiplantae; phylum Streptophyta; class Magnoliopsida; order Asterales; family Asteraceae; genus Tanacetum; species Tanacetum coccineum. The sequence continues at coordinate 4,098 of BQNB010088393.1, read as the reverse complement.
GGTCAGTTTTTCTTTCAAAATGTTAAATGCTTTTTTGCAATCATCAGAAAAATCAAACTTCGCGTCTTTCATCAGAAGCTAGGTCATTGGTTTAGAGATCATAGAAAAGTCTTTTATGAACCTTTGGTAAAATCCAGCATGCCCTAGAAAACTTCTAACTCCATTCATGTTAGTCAGGTATGGTAATTTAGCAATCATATCAATTTTGGCTCTATCAACTTCGATTCCTGCTCCAGAAATTTTATGTCCTAAAACTATCCCCTCTCTTACCATAAAATGGCCTTTTTCCTAATTTAGCACAAGGTTGGTTTCTTCGTATATAGCAAGCATTCTATCTAAGTTAGCTAGAAAACAATCAAAAGAGTTACCAAACACCGAGAAGTCATCCATGAAAACTTCCATAAAGTCTTCCACCATGTCGTGGAAGATTGCCGCCATGCATCTTTGAAAAGTGGCAGGAGCATTACATAATCCAAATGGCATTCGTCGGTAAGCGAAAGTCCTATAAGGACAGGTGAAGGTAGTCTTTTCTTGATCCTCCGAAACGATTGGTATTTGGAAGAATCTTGAAAATCAATTAAGAAAACAGTAGTATTCATTCCCACATAAACGTTCTAACATTTGGTCAATGAAAGGAAGGGGAAAATGGTCTTTTCGAGTTGCATCATTAAGTTTACGGTAATCAATGCACACTCTCCATCTAGTAACTATTCGAGAAGGGATTAATTCATTATTACCATTTAAAACTACATTCATCCCTCCCTTTTTTGGCACAACGTAAATAGGGCTAACCCATGAACTGTCTGAAATTGGATAAATTAGCCCGGAACCAAATAGTTTCACAATTTTGTTCTTCACAACATCTTTATAACAACCCGTAATTTTCATCAATGTAATTATCCATCTATTAAATTAGATGCACTATAATATCCATCTATTAAATTAGATGCACTTTATATACCACCTTTTTTACAGGGAAATTTTTGCTTTATCTCATTATGCAACGTAACTTGCATCTCTAAAGTAAACGAGCTCACGCAACCTCTACCAATGCCATCTATATCTATGTTTATATCATGTAAACATCCTAATATGTCAAGTCTATATCTTAATATCATTTTTTACCAAGTACATTATCCATTTAACATACTTTTCAAACATTATAGCAAACCCAAGCATTTAAACGTTTAACGTTTACAAACAAAACCACAAATTATAATGTAATATATAACATATAAAATAATAGAAAAACTCTAAAGCATGTGTACAAAGCATCAATAAAACATTTGAATTAATCCTTTTCCCCTCCTGAAATCAAGTTACAACTACTAAAGCACTATGGTAAATCTGACGAATCATGCCAAAAAAACCTAATTAGGTCATTTAAGCTCCTAAACCATGTTTACACTTTACCACCACTTTAGCACAAGGTACAAGCACTTAATGCATGACTTATAAACCCTAAACCTAAACCCTAATTCATTCTAAAACCCTAATTTAAAACCCTAAACCCTAAATGAAACCTTAAAACCCTAATTTCACTTTAAACCTAAAACTAAACCCTAAACCTTAAAACTAATGTTGATCCCAAACCTTGGTCGATTCTTTACCTTGTATGTTACCTTGGATGAATCCAAAATAACAATGGTAGAGACTTTGTTTGTATATCTAAGGTGGAATGCAGAATCTACACTTCAATACTCCATAGAGTAATAATCAAGAAACATTACTAAAACAATGAACAATGAATTAAACACAAAATGCTCCAATATTATAGATGTAAAAAATACGATACTCCATGCTTAGTACTAGGGTTTTACAACCTTGAAGCTATGTGTTCTTTCTCATAAATATTTATATCTGTCTCTAAAGTAATATATAAAACCTTAACCTAGATCTCTCCGTTTTTATACACCGACAAGGAGTCCTTTTACAAGATAACTACCAAAATTTTTAGGTCCAATTACGAATTCAATTACGTATATTCCTAAAATCTATAAGACATACATTCCATATTTAAACTCTTGCATCTTAATCTCCAAGCAGTAACATTGACACATCAGCAGTATTTAACTTTCTACTAGCCGTTATTAACTAAGCACTAGCAGTACTAATTTTGTACGTGGCAGTACTAACACCATTAGTACTTTAAGTTTTATAGCCTAGCAGTAATAACTCTTATGAAAATTTATTCCTAACAATCCTCCCCTAAAAATATGATTAGCCTCTAATCTCGAGTTTCTTCTTCTAGATTAAATTCTTCATCTGTCTTCTGCTGATGATTCTTTTAAACACATATCCTACTTCTTAACGTGTGATTTATTGAACTTTAGTAGTTCATAGTAGTTCATATGCTTGTGTGCTCTCTTGATCAACCTCCAATCTCTTACTCAGCATATTTGATATCATTTCTTGACTTAGAGGATATTTCTTTTCTGTAAGCATATGTATGGCAGTTCCATTTTGCATCAGCAGAATGTGAACTCCACAGAAATGACATAAACTCCAACTTATCAGATTATACTCATTCTGATTCATCCATATTTCACTCTACTCATCAATCTCAAAAAGTGTATGCAAGACTCCCCACAGCATTAAATCTTATCCTTCTGGTTTTGAGGAACTATACCTTTCTTTGACTAGCCTATATAACTTCACTACATATTGTCTATCAAAATCATATAACATCTCACTCAGAATCTTGTAGTTCTTTGAGCTTCCATCTCCTCTGATGATTTGGTAATACATGAAGTTTTATGACAAAGTGTAAGTCTTCAATCCACAATTGGATACTTTGTAGATAGAGACTCAACATCTACTGCAACATCTTCTCTTGGAACTATATCTAAATAATTTTTTAAGTTCTTTTTTCTCATCATCTTGTTCCACCTTTTGTTTCTTAGCAGTACTTCTTGTTCTTCTAGGAAGATATTTCTTCCTCTTTCCTGTAATCTTCTTAGAGGTATCTTTCTTAATTTTTTCTTCTTTAATTTCTTGAAACTCAGCAGGCTTCTTTTTTTCCTTTTCAATTTCCAAATCCATAGGCACAAAGTTATGATTGAAATCCCAAATCTTTTCAAAAATTGGCCTAATCTCATCATAGCTCATTCCTTTAAAGTCTTTCATCTGGTAATTACTTTGATTCTTCAAGTAGACATTCATGTTCTTCCTTGCTTGAGCTTCTAACTTAGGTTTATTCTTCAAATCCTAATACTTTTGAAGTGAAGGATCATTCCAATCAATATCCTTAGTTGTATTAAGTTCAGTTGTAACTCTTTCTTCATCCAATGTTAAGAGCTGTCTTGCTATCTCTTCATCTCTTGCTATTTGAGCTCTTTCCTCTTCATCAACTTGTTCTTGTAATCTGATAGATTCTTCTAAACCCAGTCTCTCTTGTTCCAAAAATTTCTTGGACTTTTTCACAGGTTCTGGTTCAGTCATGATTGCTTTGCCTTTATCCTTCCTTGCCTCTTTACTCCTTCTACCATATACAACTCTACCAGCAGTACTACGAGTTTCTCTGGCAGTACTAATATTTATAGGAGCAGTACTAACTGTAATACCAGCAGTACTATCTTCTAGTTGTCCTTCTTCAGCAGTATCTTGATCATGAACAACTTCATCATCTTGAGCAAAGTAGTTATTAGGGTCTTCATCTATGTTAGATATCTTCCTCCCCTGTTTGGAAGAATCATCTTCTTCATCCTCTGAAAGCACAACCCTTGCTCTCTTCCTTGCTTTCCCAGTCTTGACTTTAGACTCTAACTTCTTAATCCTTAGAATAATCTTAGTGAATGCAGTATTATAAGTTTGCTGTGTCCTCTTCAAATCATCCTCCAAGACTCCAATCCTCTCAGTTAGTTTGGTAACCAAATTCATCAATTCATTTAGTTTCAAGCTACCTTCATCACTTCCATATGAGTGAACAGCATGGAGAGGTGATTTATTGGGTGTTGGAACATGGTACTCTGCATCAGGTAAAGGTTGAGGTTTAAAAGTAGGTTTAGTTGAAGGTTCAGATGATAGTGAAGGTGATGATGTGATCCTTGATGGTGAAGATGAAGGTGTAGGTAAAGTAAGCATAGTAGGAAATAACCT
>BQNB010088392.1:6153-27675 GCA_026074375.1 Tanacetum coccineum | reverse complement strand
GTTAAATCCAATGTATCAGTTTTAAACGACTTTTTGGTCGTTCTATATACATCTTATGTTATTGATCTGAGAAGTAACACGCCCCGGACTCTTATTCCGCTGCGACCCAATTTGGGGGTGTTACAACCATCTTTATCATTAAATTGAAGATCTCTCCTCACAAATGATTCTGATATTACTATTGTCTTGTCATCAACTTTGGCACGTATTTGTGTATGATTATTGACTATTTTGATCTTTGCAGTAGAGCAAAACTGCTCAATATAAGACACATAGATAGTTGGACTTACAGTTAAGGCATATCGTATTGGGTTAGCATTCAGAAAGTCCACTATCTCACAAAATCAGCATTCTCTGTGGATTTGTCCAAGTAAAGCAAAAACATGTTGTGTAAATTCAAAAATTTTAAAGCCTCCATGATGAGTAATTGTTGAAGTCGAGATGAAATTGGAGTTTGGTTTGTAAGTCGGAGAGAGTATTAGAAAGATTTAATAGAATAATGGTATTGATGCATAGTATGCGCTTAATAAGGTATATAAAGGAGACTATAGCAAGTTTTGTTTTATAGACCTACAATACCCTCAGCAGTTGTAACTCCAACGGTAACCTAGCAGTAGTAAGTAGGCTGACAGCACTAACTTTTGCCTAGCAGTACTAAGTAATGCCCAGCAGCATTAACTTTTTACCTAGCAGCACTAGTTTTTCAGTTACCAGTTTCAACCTTAATTCATCCTCAGCAGTTGTTGCATTCCATTTCACCATAATCACTACATATTTAACACAATTAACTCCCTCAATCATTACTTTAGAGGTTAAGCAATTCAATACTTGTTATCAAATATTGAAATCTGCTAACATCAAATGCTTTTGTGAGTAAATCTGTAACATTCTAATCTGTATGAATCTTGATCATCTAAATAAGCTTCTTCTCATTGGAATCTCTGATAAAGTGGTATCTGATCTCAATGTGCTTAGTTTTTTAGTGAAATACTGGATTCTTCACAATGCAAATAGTACTCTCATTATCAATGATAATCCTTGGAGTCATAACGTTGTATCCATTAATCAAGCAATCGATTTTGGATCCATACACATATTCCATGGCAAATTAGATGCAGCTACTACTCTGCTTTAGTAGTAGGTTAGCAACTACAGTTTGCTTCGTGCTTTGCCATGAAAATTCAATCTGCTCCCAAGAAATTGAAACCTCTGTGTTGGGATTTTCCTGTCGTAAATTGCACCCGCATTAGTCACTATTTAGTATATGGTTCCATGTCAAATGGTGAGTCCCATTAGGATACCAAAGGGCCAAATTTAGGTTGGACCTTTCAAGTATCTAAAGATTCTTTTCACTCATGAAGATTGTGATACTTTAGGTTGTGACATGAAATATTGCACAAGCACATATAGCAAACATTATATCAGGCCTTAAAGATGTTAAATACATCAATGATCCAATCATTGATTCTATATAAGTAAACATCAACATCTTCTGCATTTTTCATCCATTATAAAGGATTTTAAGTTCCATAGGATTATACTTGTGTCTTCACAGTTATAAAAACCATACTTCTTCTATAATTTTCATCCACATACTTGTCTTGACTGATGAAAATCCATCTTCTTTCTGTGGTCACTTGATAGTACTAAGAGATTGTGGGTCTCCCTATAGATATATCTAGAACTTCTATGCATCATCTTCCAAAAATGATAAGAATCGCAATTTTTCCATTTATAACGAATAAGTTATGAATTTCGCGGGTTTTTGATAATTAAAAGTTTATAAAAATGATTTTATAAACCTATGATTGTAATAACATATACATGACAGAAAGTTATATTTTGGTAAACCTATAAAAATATAGATCTTTTTAATTAGGTGAGCAGTGTGCGCGATGAAATCATTAAATAACGAGCTATAACGAAATAAAACGTAGTTTACGGGTTTTATGACAACAAAAACGATATAAGTAAACTCATGTCTGGTGTGAACAGTAAAAGTTACTGTTCTTCAGAGAACCAAAATTATGAAAATGTCAAATATCAATAACTCGTCTTAATACGAAAAGATTGGCATAAGAAACGCAAGAAACGGACTTAAAACGCGAAAGTTATGGCATATTTACCAAAAGTATGTTTATAAACGTTTTAATATTTATAAACATGTTTTCACTCAAACAATTAGATGGTGATTAGCTATATAGAATTATGCATGGTAGTAGTCATCAATGTGATTAGTACTTATACGACCTTAATTTAAATAGGTTGCATCTGACAATTTGCGTGGCGCATTATCTGTGATATCCTTGTTATTCGCTCACTAAAGGTGAGTTCATAGCCCTACGTTTTACATGTTTTTGTTTTATAAGTTTTTAGGGTGAAAAACATGCAATGCTTTATAATTGGACACAAGTGGTTAAGTTTCATGTTATGATTACGTATTGCCTAAGTAGCGATAACCCATATCTGAGCCTATTATCATGAATTGTCAATTGCGGGATTGTGAGCGCGAATGTTATTAATAGATCTATTGGGTTTGACAACCCTGTTCGGGTGATTAGCTATCACTGGACAAACGAACGTATACCATGTCGAATATAGGATGTTGCGGGTTAAAACATCACCACGGGCAAGGTAGACCATTTATTTGGTATTCATTCATGTCAAGCTTCAGTGTCATGAGCTTAGAGCAACGTAATTACATTTCGATGATGTCTTGCATCTGTTGCATTATCATACACTTGAAAAATCTTGTTGGTCATACAAATATATGATTTATCAATGTATGAATCTCACCAACATTTATGTTGACGTTTTAAGCAATGGTTTTCATGGGTATCAGTAAGACAAGGTACAAGGGTATACGTTGGTGATGTTTGGGATTTGGATATCATGCATTAAAGATTTTGTCGAATTACATTTTGTATAACTATATGGGCTAGAAATCTTTGTATTTTGAACAAGTGGACAAGTGAAGCTTCGGCTTATGTAACAAATACTTTGTTAAATCCAATGTATCAGTTTTTAATACTTTTTGTGTTTATTATACCATCTTATGTTATTGATCTGAGATGTATACACCGGCCCCAGAATCTTATGTCGCTGCGACCCAATTTGGGGGTGTTTGTGGTGTTTCACCATCCTTATCTTTAATGAAGATCTCTCCTCACAGATGATACTGATATTACTATTGTTCTTTATCATCAACTTTGGCACAGTATTTATGTCTGATTATTTGACTATTTTGATACTTTGCAGTACGAGCAATTTGCTCAATTAAGACCAGTGATAGTTGGACTTACAGTTAAGGCATATCGTATTGGGTTAGCATTCCGAAAGTCCACTATCTCATCAAAATCAACATTCTCTGTGGATTTTTCCAAGTAAGCAAACATGTTGTGTGAATCAGAAAATTTTAAAGCCTCCATTGATGATAATTGTTGAAGTCGATGATGAAATTGAGTTTGGGTTTGTAAGTGAGAGAGTATTAGAAAGATTAATAACGAATATGGTGTGATCGTTATTGCGCTTAATTGTTATAAAGGCAAACCTATAAGTAAAGTTTTTGTTTTATAGGACCAACAATACCTCAGCAGTTGTAAACTCTAACTGGTAACATTTAGCGAGTAGTAAGTTGGCTGACTAGAGCGCACTTTCTTTGGCCTAAGCTGTACTAACTTTCGCCTCCCAACAGTATCATATAAGTAATGCCCCGGTTGCGGAGCATTAACGTTTTGCGCTGGCAGGCACTTTACCATTTTTAACCTCAATTCAATCCTTAGCAGCTGTTGTATTCCATTCCAACCATCCTTTACGTATAATCCACTACATATTAACACAATTAACCTCCCCTCAATCAATACTTTAGAGGTTAAGCATTCCAATACTTGTAATCAAATATTGAAATCTGCTAACATCAAATGCTTTTATGAGTAAATCTGTAACATTCTGATCTGTATGAATCTTGATCATCTAAATAAGCTTCTTCTCATTGGAATCTCTAATAAAGTGGTGTTTGATCTCAATGTACTTAGTTTTTGAGTGAAATACTGGATTCTTCACAATGCAAATAGTACTCTCATTATCAATGAAAATCTTGGTGTTCATAAAGTTGTATCCATAATCAAGCAATTGATTTTGGATCCATAACACCTATCCATGGCAATTAGATGCAGCTACATACTCTGCTTTAGTAGTAGAGTTAGCAACTACAGTTTGCTTCTTGCTTTGCCATGAAATCAATCTGCTCCCAAGAAATTGACAACCTCCTGTTGTGGATTTCCTGTCTAAACTTGCACCAGCATAGTCACTATTAGTATAAGTTTCCAAGTCAAATGGTGAGTCATTAGGATACCAAAGGCCCAATTTAGGTTGACCTTTCAAGTATCTAAAGATTCTTTTCACGACATGAAGATGTGAAACTTTAGGTGTGACATGAAATATTGCACAAGCACATATAGCAAACATTATATCAGGCCTTAAAGATGTTAAATACATCAATGATCCAATCATTGATCTATATAAGTAAACATCAACATCTTCTGCATTTTCATCCTTTATCAAAGGATTTTAAGTCTCCATAGGTGTACTTGCTGTCTTCACAGTTAAAAAACCAAACTTCTTTAAAATTTCATCCACATACTTGTCTTGACTGATGAAAATCCCATCATCTTTCTGTGTCACTTACAGTCCTAAGAAGATTGTGAGCTCACCTATAGAACTCATCTGGAACTTCTTATGCATCATCTTCCAAAAATGATAAGAATCGCAATTTTTCCATTTATAACGAATAAGTTATGAATTTCGCGGGTTTTTGATAATTAAAAGTTTATAAAAATGATTTTATAAACCATGAACAGTAAAAACACTATTCATTACAGAAAGTTATATTTTTTATAAACCTCATAAAATTATAGAACTTTTAATAAGGTGAGCGTGCTCGAAGGAATCATTAAAAACGGAGCTATAACGAATAAAATACGACGTTTACGGGTTTTACGACAACAAAAACGATATAAGTAAACTCATGTCTGGTGTGAACAGTAAAAGTTACTGTTCTTCAGAGGACCAAAATTATGAAAATGTCAAATATCAATAACTCGTCTTAATACGAAAAGATTGGCATAAGAAACGCAAGAAACGGACTTAAAACGCGAAAGTTATGGCATATTTACCAAAAGTATGTTTATAAACGTTTTAATTTTATAAACATGTTTTCACTCAAACAATTAGATGGTGATTAGCTATATAGACTTATGCATGGTAGGAGTACTTAATGTGATTAGTACTTATACGACCTTAAATTAAATAGGTTGCATCTGACGATTTGCGTGACGAGTTATCTGTGATATTTGGATTATCAGAACTCAAGGTGAGTTCATAGCCCCACGTTTTACATGCTTTTGTTTTACAAAGTTTTTGGGGTGAGAAACATGCAATGTTTTACAACTGGACACAAGTGGTTAAGTTTCATATTATGATTACATGTTGCCTAAGTAGCGATAACCCAATCTGAGCCCATTATCATGAACTGTCAATTACTGGATTGTGAGCGCGAATGTTATGAATAGATCTATTGGGTTTGACAACCCCGTTCGGGTGATTAGCTATCACTAGACAAACGAACGTATACCATGTCGAATATAGGATGTTGCGGGTTAGAACATCACCACGGGCAATGTAGGCCATTAATTTGGTATTCATACACGTCAAGCTTCAGTGTCATGAGCTTAGAGCAACGTAATTACATTTATATGATGTCTGCATCTGTTGCATTATCATACACTTGGGAAATCTTGTGGTCCTACAATATATGATTTATCAAACCTATGAATTCACCAACATTATTGTTGACGTTTTAAAGCAATGTTTTTCAGGGGATCAGTAAGCACGAGGTGCAAGGGATACATTGGTGGTTTTGATTGGGATATCATGCATTAAAGATTTTGTCGCATTACATTTTGTATAACTGTATGGGCTAGAAATCTTTGTACTTTGAACAAGTGGACAAGTGAAGCTTCGGCTTATGTAACAAATACTTTGTTAAAATCTAATGTATCAGTTTTTAAACGACTTTTTGGTCGTTCTATATACATCTTGTGTTATTGATCTGAGAAGTAACACGCCCCGGACCCTTATTCCGCTGCGACCCAATTTGGGGGTGTTACAGATTGGTATCAAGAGCCAAGGTTATAGAGAACCAGGTCAAATGTTTTTGCTGGACTATAACCGTTTTCAAATATATAAAGAGATCCCTAGATATAGTTTTTTTAAGTGTGTCAAGATGTAAACACCAGGAAAAGAGTGTGTGTGTATGTCTAGGCGTCAAGTCCTCTAAGTGGAAGCCTAGGGTTTGTTTGTTTTAGCCTTAAGAATCAATTATTCCTGTTATTAGTTAGAGTAACCATTCTAGAATTGATCATCTAGAATTGGGGCTATGAAGAACGTTTGGTTATTAATGAAGAACATCTTGTTGAATATATTTGTTCTTATTTCGCTTTATTTTTATAACTTATGAACATTGATATTATCCTAGATAAAGGTATAATAACCTGAGCTTAAATGATCCAACGATCTATAGGTTTTCACAATTCTTCAAAACCTTAAGAAATGTTTGGAGAATGTTCTTGTTCTTGTGTTGACGGAATACTTGTTGATAGAGCATCCTGGTTAATGGAGTTGACACAGGAGAATCAGCTAAAACCACAGCTCTTAGTGCAGCAACGACTGGAACTGGAGAAACATCAATTGATGGAGAATTGAAGTATTCATCGAACATAGGTTGAAACAAGTGATCTCAATTATCTCTTTTTGGTGGAATACAAGGGTGTTGAGAAACAATGTTTGGAACGAGTCCTGAACTGGATGTTGCAAGAGTCATAGAATGATGCCTGGGTGTTGAACTGAATTATTCAGAAGCCATTGCTGTCAGCTCATCAAAAGTCACATGAATTGTTTCAATAATTTTCCGAGTTCTTTTGCTGTAGATTCTGAACACTTTCTTTACGGGGGCGTAAGCAACGAAAATACCAATGTCAACTTTTGCATCTAATTTACCCATGTCGTCATTGTCATTGGTAGGGTAACAGAGTGCATCAAAGACATGAAAGAATGATAAATCCGGTTTCTTATCTTTCATAAGCTCATATGGAGTTTTGTTGTATTGAAGGCGGATTAATGAACGGTTTTTGGTGTAACAGACTGTATTTATTGCTTCAGCCTATAAAAATAATGGAGCTTTAGAAAATATTAACATTGTACGTGCAGCTTCTACAAGAGTTCGGTTTCGCCTTTTGACAATGTCGTTCTGCTGAGGAGTGCGAGCAACAGATGTTTGATGCGAGATGCCAACATTTTCATAAAATTCACTAAGTGTTTGATTGACAATTTCGGTTCCATTATCTGTTCAAACATTATGGACGGTGGCATTCAAAAGGAACTTAAATATTTTTAATGCATTTGATGATGGCCTCTGGAGCTTTATTTTTTGTCCTCAAAAATCTGACCCAAGTAAATCTGGAGTAATCGTCGACAATAACTAAGATATACCTTTTCCCGTTAATACTTGCCACACGTATGAGCCACACAAATCCATATGCAAAAGATATAGCTTCTCTTGGTTAGTGTCTTCAGCTATTGGTTGATGGGAGGATTTCTTGCTTTTTCCTAATGCACATGCTGAACACATATGATCTTTTTGAAATTTAAGTCTTAGAATACCTCGTGCAAGACCATTCTTAGCTAGCTTGTTAAGAGTAACGAAGTTGAGATGAGATAACCGATGGTGCCATAACCAGCTCTTAGTTTTGACTCTTTGGATTGAAGAAAGATCAGAGATGTTTTAAGCATGTCATCAAGAGAAATTGTGTACAAATTTGTGTCTCGAGATCCAGAGAGTAGATCAACACCTTCTAAATTATGAATAAAGCAAGTGTTTTTCCAAAATGCAACTTTAAGATCCACGTCGCAAAATTGACCAACAAAAATCAAGTTATGTCCAAGCCTCTCGATGTAGTATACTCTTGAGATAGTAACATTTCCTAGCTGATAGTCACCATACCCCATAATTCTTGTAATATGGTCGTTCCTGAATCTAACTGTACCCAGAAATTTACTAACAAAGTTCATGAGCTGAGAGTGATTCCCTGTTATATGCTTCAAACATCTAGAGTCCAGATACCAGAGAATAATCTGGACAACCTATCATGACAAGAGAAGAAGAAGATGGAATATCTGTAGCATTAGATTCCTATGTATGATTGGGTTCTAAGTGGTTAGCATTCTTAGATTCTACAATCTTAGCCTTTTTACTCAAACCTACATTTTTAACATTTTTGGGTTTCCTGCTGTAGACTTTAAGCTCTAGTTTTTGTGTTTCAACTGAATGGGAAGTGCTTTTCTTAGGAGGCACTACATTAGCTGAAGTGATCCTAGTTAAAGGGCACGAGTTGCCAACTATAGTGAAAGTTCTGCCTGTTGGTTTCCACTTAAGTCATACTTCAGTGAATACATGACTCGTAGGTTTCCAAATATTTTGTTTTTTATGTTTCTTAGCAGATTTAGCACGGCTATTTACATTTTCCACAAAATCAAAAAGACGCATTTCATGAACATCATCAAACATAGATTTCTTACAAGTAGCACAAATAGGTTCAAATTACATTTAATAGTGAATGCTTAACATCAACATCACGAATTAGATTCAACAGACACTATTCTTTTTATTTAGCATTCCATAGGTTGGGCTTATACTTTATTCTTCATGTTCTACTTGGTGTTCGTAAGATCTTTTCATTCTTTTTATTGCCTATAGGCTTTGATTCGCAAATACTAGTAGAACACTTCAATCCTGTAAGAGACAACACAGGTGTGTTAGAATCTGATGTTGTAGATGACTCTACCTATTTAATGTTACGTGAGGATGTGAGAGGTTCAACAAACCTAACTTTCTTGACCTTGTTTTTGGGTGTGACAACAACCTTTTTCTCATTAAGTTTAATCGAATTATGGCATGTATCTCGAACATATACAAGTAACTCCTAAATTCATTGGGCATGCTTACAGGTAAAGTCTAACTCTTTATCTAAAGGTTGTTTTGCTTTAGCTTGTTCGACTATTCCCTGAAGAATATCAGCTTGTTCCTGAGTGTACTTAAGGTAATCTATGTAAGCTTCCCTAATTTTCAATAACCTAGGAGCTAAAGGTTCTAAGTCTAGCTTGAACATGCCTGGAACAATAATGTAGGCAGATGGTGTTTATGCAGCAATATCAACCATTTCTTTTCCTTTTAATTTTCGTAAATCATTTTTCAATGACGTTATCACAAAAACCTTATCTTGAATTTGAGCTTTTAAATCCTCATTTTCAGCAGATTTTAAGTTTAGTTTATCAGTTAAAGAGTCACTATGTTCTTTAGTATGAACACGTGTCTTTTTGATTGAGTCAAACTGCTCTTTAAAAACCTGTTTCACATGATTAATTTCATTACAAAGACGCTCGTTTTCCAAAAGCAATTTTGGCACACTATTTTCCAGTTCTACATTTTTGGTCTCAATTTCACCATAATCATAATTGACATTTTCTTCCTTGGATTTTTCTCTCATTGATTTTATAATATCCTTCAACTTACAAATGGTAGTGTCTTTGTCTTGTAGCTGAGCTTTCAAATCATTATTATCAAAAAATTCTAGAATTTCAAGAGCATTTTGATTATTACAAGATTCATCCTTTTGAAAAATTTCTTGATTAAGTTGTATTGAGAATTCAAGAGAAATACAATGTTTTTTAAGTTGTGAGTAACTTTTCAAAATATCATTATGCGCATTTTATGATTTCAAAAGCTCAGCATCAAGATTGAAACACTTATCACAAGATTCATTTCTCTTTCTTTCCATATTCACACATTCACCATACAAAGACATATAATTCATCACAGTTAAAAGAACATCTTGAGACATGATTTGTTGAAGAGTCGATCATTTTCCAAAAGTAATTCTTTCTTAGCAATTTCCAAACATTGTTTGTCAACTAAAGACTGTTGAACAACAACGTCCATTTGGTCAAAAACTGTCTGTACTTCCATTATTTCATTTAGAAGATCTTTATCAAACACATTGAAGATGTCTTTTAAAGATTTTAGAAATGGAATAATTTCATTGTTAAAAACAGCTTTAGTATGTTCAAACCCCCATTCACCTTCTGTACGAGCATCAGGTGTAGTCCTTATCTTCACCACGTTGTCAAACCTGGCAAGGTGAAATTTAAGCTTTTTAAGGCTTTCATTCACCAAGCTTACCTTAGGAAGTTCCTTAGGAGCTTCTATTTTGACAGGTGATGCATCAGAAGGTTTACTGGTAGGATTGGACATACGCAACCAGAAAGCTTGTTCAGCCGACAATTCTTGTTGTGGAGTAAAACGTTTCCCAAAATCATCAGATAGTCTATTTAATTTTTCATAATCAATAGGTTTATGAGAAATGTTTTGTTTAATGGCCTCTGGATCCTTTTCTTTTTCAGACATTTTTGATCGACTCTCTTCTTCCAAAATCAATGTTTCCTCATCATCAATCACAGGCATAGCAACATGTTTAGCAGAAATAACAATACCATCATACAAGGTTGGTTTAATCCGCTGAGCTTTCTTAAGATAAAACGGATTTTGATAACCTAGAGCTTGTTTGTGAATATTATCATAGAAAGCTTGTGGCTTAGTTAACATGTGCACTGTTTGAGCAGATTGACCCACTTTAAAAATAATGTTATCAAGTTCCTTTATCTTCTTTTCCAAATCAATTTCATTTTCCATATATTTATTTTCTTTTTCTTTGGATTCATTTTTGAAAACCATGAATGTTTGCAATAAACATTCCTTTTCTTTGATTTGTTTAGAAAGATTTTGCTCAAGTGAGTCAACTTGTTCTTTTAGTGTAAGCTTCTCTTTAATCATATCATCTATTTAAGAATCAATCATTTTTTCATGACTGCTTAAATCAATATTAAGACGTTGTTCAAAAGTTTTGATTCGTTCTTATTTTCTCTAGCCTCAGCCGGTTACTAATTCATTATTTTGTTCCTTATTAGCCTTTTCCCAATTATTTACATGATTAATCATTTGTTCCGACATTTGTTCTATCACAGATAAGATCATCGAATCTTGTTATGCCTGCAAATTAGTGTCTTGAATATTTGTCTGTTGTGTTTCTTGCAAATATTAAGAGTACGGAATGATATTGCTATCACTATGTATCTTATTATCTATAAAATCTACAACTTGTGCTTGTTCAAAATCATGCATTGCATGCAAACTTTGATTTTCCATATCATTAAGATAGGTTTTAGAATGAGGTACCTCTGAGATAGCGTCAGAACCATAGTTGGAAATGTTGGCCATGAGAACTGCTTTTGCATTTGAGATATTATCATAGTCAGAATCATAAGTATCAAGATCCTCAGTCTGAAAAGCAGCATTGTTTGGAATGATTGTCTAAACAGCTTGACCGTCTGGAACCCCTGGATCTGCAAGAAATGCGAGTTGCTCTTCATCCAAAATTTGTCTAGCTTTTTAAGCTTCAGCTAACATTGCTTTTTCCTTATACCATGCTTCATTCCTTGGTCGCTTAGGCTAAGTACATTGCCTAGCCATATGTCCTTCAGCTTGACAGTTGTAGCATTTAACAACCTTTGCTTGTCCACTTGTATTGTTTCCCCCAGAACTAGTAGCATTACTCTTATAACCAATACTAGAATAATGTTGCCCTTGTCTCCCCTGAACTTATTGCACTGTGACCCTGCCATCTTAAATAGTGGCTTGGTTTCTTAGATTTGAAGAAGTTTTAAGTTGATTATTGGTTGAGGGGAACCTTAAGGAAGCTACAAGTGTTAGAAAAGCCATTGCCTTGTTAAGACAAGCAATTGGATCATCTCCTGGAGAGAATACTGGAATAGCAAAACCTGAGTCTACAAGAGGTGACTCAGTTATTAGTTGGGTAGAAACTTGAGGTGATTGATAAGCAATTTATGGAACAGATAAGGTTTGATGATTCATTTAAGACTGATATGGATATGATGGTGGAACGGATGAATGATTGAATTGATGCTGTGATGGATAAGTAGATGAGTAATGTTGAGTGGGATGAATTGATCCATATTAAGATGGTGAAAACTGTTGTTGAAGCTGAGGATTGTTGTATGAAGACTAATAAGTGTTAAAGTGAGGTGGTGTCATCTGCTAATTTGCAACAAATGCAAGTGGATCTTGATTGCGTTCACGTAGAAGATGGACTTCATTTGCATGGAGTTCGTGTTGTTCAAGATATGCATGAAGCTGATCAAAGTTGGTAGTATGCAAATCTTTTACAAGCTTGACATCAGTCACAAACTTACTCCATTCAGGTGGAAGACTATTTAAGAACTTGGTATTTAACTTAAAATTGATCTATTTTCATGTTGTAGATGTTTATGTCATTAATCAGCTGAGTGAATCTCAAGTAATACTTATGAAGTGATTCCCCCTTGATGTGAGTAAATTTATCAAATGCATCATACAATTTACACTCTTTTTCCTGCTTAGTCAAAAAGGTACCTTGCATCAGTAATTAAACTCTCTCCTATAAATCCTTGGAAACTTTGTGATGATTCACAAGTGAATATATATCAGCTCGTAGACTTTGAAGAATGATATTGGTTGCCTTCATATCACAATCAGCTTGAATTTTTTCAGCAGCAGATAATTCAACATATTTCTTTGTTCTGGTCACCCCATTCTCTTCAACAGTAGGCCAAATGAGTGGACAATTTTCAACTGATTCAAGTATCATTCTTCCGTGCTCTCTGTTTTGCATGAATAATTCTATTCTAATTTTCCAAGAATTATACAGGTCCTTGTCCTACATAGGTGGACGATTGTCAGCACCAAAGAGTATCATGTACTCAGCAAGAGTATTCTTTTGTCCAAGTGGAATAATTAAATGCATTTTAATGTGATAAGCTAAAAGATGACCGTACAGTGATTAGAGGTTGTTGTGTTAAAGTGAGGTTTGATTAATGAATTTGAGTCTTTGGAATACATGGGATTTTACAATTCTTGATAAAACCAGGAAATCAAGTTTTTACGGGATTTTACAAATCAAAGAACAATCGTATAATTCACCTAATGAAAGTGTATAGTTCTCCCAAGTAAAGCGTATAAATCACCCAAGCAAATTATGTATAAATCGCCTTAAGGAACCACGTATAAATCGCCCTTGGATTCGTAAGATAATTGTTTAATCACTTGAAAAGGTAGTTGTTGTTAATTCGCCTTTGGTATTGGAACTCTGTTAAATCGCTTTCTCAATTTTTTTTGCTAAAATTGCCTTCGGCTTGGAACTCTGTTAATCGCCTTTTAAATGAAACTGCTAAATCGCTTGGCTTGGAAGATCTGTTTAACTCGCTGTAAAGGAACTCTGGTATAAAGCGACCTGTCTATAAAGAACATTGCTATATTCGCCTTGTGATGGAAAGATGGTAATTCGCTGCAAGAATTTTGTTTAATATTCACCTTGAAACTGAAATGCTAAATCGCCTTGGACCAAAGAATTTGTTACTTCCTTGTTCAGAAAATTGCTAACTCGACTCAGCAAGATATATTGCTAATTCGACTTCACCACACAAGAAAACGGAATACTAATGATTTTTTCAATAACACACAATATATAGAGCCCCTACTCACTTTTGATCTTTTTTACCAAAATTTCTTGTACAAATAGTTTTACTAAGCATATATAGTACTTAAATATGCAAATACCTTTATTGATTTTAAGCCAAAAGTTTTGAATCAAGAATTGTACTTGTTTTATAGCTATTCGAACATAATAATTGAACAAAATGATATTTTTTTGAGTAAAGCATTGTAAACATATATCTTATAAGATATCTAGATCAGATTACTACATAAATGGTTTTTAGTGTACCAAAAGCTTCAAAAAACAAATAGAAATAAGATTGAAAGTGTAGCCGGTTTGGGAAAAAAATACAAAGAAGAATAAACAAACCAAAAACTATCAAATCACTCCATGGCTCTTGTTTACCATTTGTAGAATATGCTAGTAATCGATAACACCAAATAACTATGAAGAAATTCTAGAGAGAGAAAGTGGATGGTAGGGAGGTTCTAGTGAGAGAAAGTAGGAAAGAATGAAAGATTAGATTATGTGTGAAAGAACCAACCAACCAACACCCTCTTCATGTGTGGAGAGGGTATTTATACATCATAGTAACTGGCCATGGGCTTTGCATAAGGGCTTTCCATGTGTCTTTGGCCCGGTTAGCTTACTAATATAACATTTGACTAATCTACAAGCTACGACTAACTATATTGGTAGTGACCGATACTTTTCATGTTTCTAACAACACCATTAAATAAGATTTCTCTTATTTTGACAAATAAATGCTCTGACACGTATATTTATTTGTATAAAGGAAGCACGGGTTGTGTTGCAAAGTAAACACAAGCCTTTGAATGAATATGAAGTAATTCATTCCCGAGAAAAGTAAATTTCCCATTGTTAGGCAAAGTTTTCATTTTGAAATACTTGTCTTTAAGATTATGACCGACTTGTTATTTGAAATAATAGCAAGCCATATGACATATTTTCTATTCGAACTTTATTTACAGCTTTGTGTCATTATTGAATGACATTTCTAAAGTCGTAAATATTATCGATGCTAGAAAACATGTCATCAAAAACTATTTTTGTATTTTTCTGATTTTTTAATTTTTAATTTTATTTTTTGAAAATTTATATAAAATGAAAAATATTTTTGGTTTTTATGTTTTTCATATATACATATAATACATAGGATATATTACGAGTTACCACCATTACTCATTTTCTTCCCCTGTCAGACGTTTAAGCGTTTTCGGAGACATGCTTCTCATACCGAGCTTTTCGATCAAGAAGTTGAATCTTTTCTGAGGGGCAAGGGTTTCGTTGTGAAGGATTTAGAAAGTTGATATTCCGCGTCCAAAACAGAATTTGTAGTGTTTTACTATTGCCATTCTTCTACCATCTCCATTTTAAAATGATATTGTACCATCATTATGCTTTGCTCTTGAGTGTTGTTTTGGTGAATCGTTGTTACAGCATAGCCAGCAATCACTTTTTGTGTCGCTGTATCGAGGATTTCTTATTGAATTGAGAGCTAATAAACCTTAATTAGCTATGAAAACGCATCCATTAGAATTTTGATGCACAAACACCCTTGATAAGGGAAATTATTCATCCTTTGTATCAAGATCGCAGTGCTCTTTTGCTTCTTGCAGATCAAATCTTAACAGGTTTATCACTAAGAATTGAGCACTTCCGGTGGTATTGCGTTCTAGTGTCTTGAACACCCCGACGTTGATCTGCGTCCTGTATTATGTGGGTTAGAGGACATACGGGGTATCGTTGGACGTACTAGAGACCCATGTTAATGGTTCCCTTAAGGTATCAAAAGATCTGCTTTACTGCAGTTTAGTGGTTTTGCGGTTAGCTTCTGCCCTCTTGACTCAGGCAAATAAGAAGAATGCATACATATAGGTCGGGGTCTACTGGACGTCAGATACAGGAGGACATCCCAAATCATGCAACGGTAAAGTGTGCAATCAACTAGGGGTCCATTTGTTGATATTCATCAGTTTATTCCTTTTCTACCATAGGTGTGTCGACAGAATCACTGTTAGCAAACTTATTTTTTATAAATTCATAAGCATATTTTGTTTGGTTTAGGAAGATGCGTCTGGGACTTTGAGTAAATTTGTAATCCTAAACAATAATGACATATGACCCCATCATGGCATCTTGAACTTAGTGGTGCATCAGATTAGCATACTCATTACACAAAGTTAGTATTAGTGATGCCAACTATAATATAGTCCAACATATAAATTTTATACTAGGAATTTGTCTTTTCCAGCTTTCCGAGTGAATGGAGTGTTAGATCTGTTCAAACTTTGGTGTTAATGTCCGTGATAATGGAGGGAACTTGTCAGCTTTGTCGCTTCACTCTCCTTACCATACACGTGGTACTGTTTTAAGACGGTAGAGGGTCGTTTTGAGTTGTATCACAGGCGTTTTAGTTGTCCTGATCAACAAATCCTTCTGGTTGAGAAACATAGACCTCTTCCTTGAGCTCGCCATTTAAGAACACCATTTGACGTCCATTTGGAAGATCGTCATATTTCTATATTTGGCTGCATTTGCCTATGAAGATACGCGCTGGCCTGTGTTATCTTGCATCTGGTGCAATATGATTCATCAAATCGATTCAGCCTCTCTTGCCTGAATCATGAGCAACTAATCTAGCCTTTTTGTTAGTACCCCACCAAATTCTTCTGTTTCCCCTTTTGACCCTTTTCTGTAAATCAATTTTAGTTTGATCAACTTACCTTTGTTTGGGACCGCGAGACCAATACCAAATTGTAGCCTTTTAAAATTCATGATTTCTTCTTGCATTTTATCAGAATCCTGACGGTTAGATCATTGCTTGTTTGATGTTCTTTTGGTTCTTAAAGAAGTTTGGAGGCATTCAATAATAACACCACATGCTTCAGTTTCGAGTGGCTTTCGCGTAGAGATAGAAGAGAAGGATCACCGTATCCCGTTTGCTATTGGATGATCCTTAGTCCTTCTACTCTAGGTGTTCATATGGAGTGGTGGGTTGGTCTCACAGGCGGTATGTCGATCCTTGGAGTGGTTGAGTCTTCATGAATGAGGATGCATGTAAGTGGCGTGTACTTTCATCATGGATAAATGTGGGTGTTGGTTTTTGGTGATTCTTCCAAAACTTTGAGAATATAATTGGAGGAATGTTCTTGGTCTTGTGTGGTTGGTATTTTCGTGTTGAGGGTGGCATACGAGGTCATTGTGACTCTCGTATGTCACTGGTGATTAGGGGGGTGGAATCTAGCGCGGGGATGTTTTGCGTTCGGTTGGGGGTATGTATTCGGTATTGGGGTTAGTGGGTTGGTGGCTGAGTTCAGGCGGGGTTTTTGGGGTGGAGGCTGGGCGTGATGAGGGAGTAGTGGGGGTGGTGGGGGAGGGGGAGGGCCGTCGGACGGGTGTGGAGAGGTGGTCGGCGGGGGACTGATGAAAGGTGGTGACGGGATGAGAGGAAGGGGGGTAAGGCACGGTGGTGGGGATGTGAAGGGGGGGGGTTAGTGATGGGTGTGAGTCTCGACTGGGGGGCGGTTGGTTGCGGGAGGGAAGAGGGGGGTGCGGGTAAGGGGGGGTGTGCTGGGGGGAACGGGGGAGGGGGGGTGTGGGTGTGAATGGCTAGGGTGGGGTGGGATTGGGGTGAAGGTGGTGGTCTTGGGGAGGTGCTGGATAAGGCGTAGGTGGGGAGCACGGTAAGGGGGTGGAGAGCTGAGGGACGTTGTGGGGACACTGGGTCGGAGGTGGGGGAGGTCGGGGAGGCATGGTGATGAGCAGTACTGGGTGATGGGAGGGAGTGGGGCGGGGGAGTGGTTAGGAGGTGTGCGTGGTGGGGGAGGGGGGTAGGCGGGGGGCGAGTGCTTTTTTTGGTTCTGCTCTTGGTTTTGTTTTTTAGTTTTGTTATCTTTTTTTTTTACGTTGTTTTCTTCTTTTTCTTTCTTCTACCTTGTTTTTTTTTGTTTTTTTCTTCTATTTGTTTAGGTTCTCAGGTGTTCTATCTTTAGCTTGTTTAGAACAAATGATCCCAATCATCTTTATTTGGTAGATTACAAGGTTGTTGAGGAATAGGGTTTGGAACGAGTCCTGAACTAGTAGTTGCAGGAGTCATTAATTGAAGCCCGAGTCCTAAACCGAATTGTTCAGAAGCCGTCGCTGTCAGCTCATACGGAGAGTCACAGATTGTTTCCATAATTTTCAGGTTCTTCTTTTTGAGATTCGACAGAACAGATTTCTTTGCGGCGCGCGTATTCCAAAACAAAAATACCAATATCGGCCTTTGCATTTAGTTTACCCAAATCTTCACTGTCATTGGTCGGATAACATAGTGAACCAAAGACATAAAGAAATGATAAATCTGGCTTCTTGTTGTGCATCAGCTCATAAGTGTTTTTGTTATAGCGGAGATGAATCAATGAACGGTTTTGGGTATAACAAGCTGTGTTGATTGCTTTGTCCCATAGAAACGAAGGAGCTTTCGAAAATATCAGCATTGTGCGAGCAGCTTCCACAAGAGTTCGGTTTCGCCTTTCGACAACGCCGTTCTGTTGAGGAGTGAGAGCAACATAAGTTTGATGAGAAATGCCGACATTCTCATAGAACTCACGAAGAGTCTGATTGAAAAATTCAGTTCCATTATCTGTTCTAACATTTCGGACAATGGCATTCAAACGAACTTGAATATTTTTTTTATGCAAATTAATGATGCGTCAGGAGCTTCTTCCTTGATCTCAAGAATCTGGACCGAAGTAATCGTGAGTAATCGTCAACAATCACCAGGATATACTTTTCCCATTAATACTCTCCACATGCATCGAGCCACAAAGATTATATGCAAAAGATATAGTTTCTCTTGGTTAGTGTCCTCAGCTTTGGGTTGATGAGAGGATTTCTTGCTTTTTAATAATGAATCATGCTGAACACAGGATGATCCGTTCTGAAATTTATGTTTTGGAATTTGCCTCGTGCTATTAAAACCGTCTTTAGAATAGCTTGTTAAGGTATCGAAGTTAAGATTGAGATAGCGACATGTCAATAACCAGCCCTCTTAGTCTTCTGATAGCTGTTGATAGAGATCAGATCAGAGAAGTCTTGAGCATGTCATCAAGAAGAAAAATTGATGTCAAATTTGTATCTCTGGA
This sequence comes from Tanacetum coccineum, assembly GCA_026074375.1. Lineage (NCBI taxonomy): Eukaryota > Viridiplantae > Streptophyta > Magnoliopsida > Asterales > Asteraceae > Tanacetum > Tanacetum coccineum. Next base: position 8,864 of record BQNB010088392.1, on the reverse strand, counting down.
TCCATAAAGTGACCAACACCAGTCTAAATTTCATATAAAAGCAAGTGTGTTTTTTCGAAAAAAAAGCGTAAACCTTCAAGATTACGCATAGGAAATAATTGTCCAACAGGAAACAAGTTGTATCCAAGCCCCTCAACATAATACACCCTTGAGATAATTACATTCCCCTGCTAATAGTCACCATACCCCATTATCTTTGCAACTTGGTCATTTCTGAATCAAACAGTTCCCAGAAATTTACTAACGAAGTTCATGAGCTGAGAGCGGTTCCCTGTCATATGTTTTGAACATCCAGAGTCCATATACCAGAGGACGATCTGGATAACCTGTCATTGACAAAAGAAGAAGAAGATGGAACATCTATAGCATTGGATCCCCCCACAAATGAGTGGGTTCCGAGTTGTTAGCAATTTTAGATTCTACAATCTTAGCTTTTTTACTCGAACCTACTAATTTTATTTGTTTGGGTCTCCTACTATAGGCTTTAATATCTGGTTTTGGTGTTTCAACAGACTTAGAAGTGGTTTCCGTAAGATGCACTATTTTCTTGGGAGTGATCCTAGCTAAAGGGCACGAGTTACCAACTATAGTGAAAAATCTTCATGTTGGTTTCCATTTATATCCTACATCAGTGAACACTTTACCCGTAGGTTTCCAAACTTTTCTCATTTTATTTCTTTTAGATTTAGATTTCGAACGCATATTCACATCATTCACAAAATTAATAAGATACATATCATGGTTGGGTTAATAGACAAAGAAGTTACTATACTTTCCCAAAAAGTTCGCCTAAGTTACTCAACTTTCATTTTGTTCACTTAGGTTACTGAACTTTAGATAAACATACACCCTCATAATTTCAATGTTAATCCGAGCAACCTGGACGTATATTTTTAGGTAAGTTAAGTAACATAAATGTCATATTTTTACAAGTTCAATGATGTTTACGTATATTTTTGCAAAGTTGAGTAACCCCAAATGTCATGTTTCATAAGTTTAGTAACCTAAGTGAACAAAATGAAAGTTTAGTAACTTAGGCGAACTTTTTGGGAAAGTATAGTAACTTCTTTGTATAATAACCTTATCATGGTTAGCATCAAACAAACATTTGTTACAGATAGCACAAATAGATTCAAACTTAGCATTTCTCACATAATGCTTAACAAGTGCATTACTGATAGGTTCAAAAATAGAATTTGTCTTATTCAAACTAGATTTAACTTATCTTAGAGTGTCTTCTTACTTTATTCTTTCAGCTGCTAGCATGGTGGTTCGCGTTATCTATTTTCCTTTGTATGGCGTGGGAGGCTTGATCCGCTAGCACTAGTAGTAAGTTTTACTCCTGTAGAAGTCAACAAAGGCTTGTTAGAATCTTTGGTTTTAAGAGAATCGGTCTGCTTGGGAATATTGCTTGAAGATGTCACAGGTTCAGCAAATCTAACTCTTTTGTCCTTTTTCATCGGTGTGACAGCAACTAACATCTCACTAGGTTTTGGTGAACTAGGGCATGTCTGAGATATATAGACTAACAATTCCTAAACATGTTTTGTAAACATGCAAGCAGCTTCTAATTGAGGTTCACTAGGATTTTGTGTTTTAGTGCTTTCTACAAATCCATCCATGAAGAGTGTCAGTATATTCTATAGTCTTCTCAATGTAAACCTCATGAGCATCCCTATTGTTCTTAAGCCTATGAGAAATAGGTTCTATGTCAAGCTTGAACATTCCTGGAGAAATAGTTGCATTAGGTTTTGAAACTACAGTATTGATAACATTTTTCCCTTTAAGTTTCCTTAATTCATTTTTCAATGCTGTAGTATCAAAAACCTTTTCTTGAAGTTGAGCATTTAAATATGAATTTTCAATAGACTTTGCATTAATTTGAGCAATTAAAGAGTCACAATGTTCTTTTGATTGAACATGTGCCTTTCTAATTGAGTCAAATTGGTCTTTGTAAATTGATTTCAAATGCGCTCGTTCTTTTCTCAAATTCTCATTTTCCGAAAGTTATTTTGCCACACTATGTTCCAGTTCAATGTTGATTGTTTCAATCTCATTAATGTCTTTCTTTACATTTTCAACATTATCTTTTCCACTCAAAGATTTAATCCTATCCTTCAACTTTCTTATGACCGTGTCCTTCTCCTGTGACTTAGCTTTTAATTCATTTATTTCAAATAACTAATTAAATGTGGGAGCATTTAGGTTTTCACCAAAATTTTCCCTTTAAAAAATCTCTTGATTAAGTTCAGTTGCTAATTCCAACGAAATGCAATGCTTTTCTAAATTTGAATAACTTTTGACAAGTTTATCGTAAGCCTCTTTTTCAATGAAATCTTTCTTTTTGAGAAGCTCAATCTTAATTTCTAGACACTTATTGCAATTATTCACACATGACTTTTTCACATCAAGAATATCCACATAATTCGCAACAATATGCACAATTTCTTGAGACATGATTTGGTTCAAGAGTTGATCATTATCAATCCTAAGTTGTTTGATTTTAATCCTAGGATCGTTTTTGACTACAAAACACTGATCAACAGCAACTTCAGTAATTTCATCGTTTTTGACCAGAATTGTCCTTTTGAACTTCAGTAATTTCATCTAGAAGAGTTTTATCAAAGGCATTAAATGTGTCTTTTAAAACTTTTAAAAATGGAATTATTTCAGTTTAAAACAAGCTTTTGTATGTTCAAAACCTCACGCAC
>BQNB010088391.1:8900-19684 GCA_026074375.1 Tanacetum coccineum | reverse complement strand
AGCTCTTTAAATAGAAAACGGGTTATTATTTGAGGGGAGAAATTTTCAACAAATAATCTTTTAAAACGGTCTTTCAAAATAAGTCACGAACTAAACGGATAAAGTTTTTGATAATGACAGATCACAATTTCAAGGGGAGTTATTTATATTAACTATAAGAGCTTTATATGTCATTTGTTTAAAACTTTATGGACTTATTTGCAAGTTGAGACTTAGTGAATTCAGGCTTTAAACTACATTCGATCAATATTGCCAACACCTCATAGTTTGTAAAAGACTTATGAATGTTTGAAAATAATTACATAGTTTTAAAAGCCTTGAATTTGATTCTCATAGGATAGATCTAAGTTTATTTATTCTTCAAACACGATCTCGAATATGTGTGCCTATAAGGTTTTGCTGATTCTGAGGTGTCGAAACCAGCAAGGGGGAAGGAGTAGATGTATACATGATAGAGTCCATGGCCTTCTTTTGAACTTATCTTCATGGTTAGCTTCTTTTAATTTTAGGCCTTTTTTGTTTCTTTCGGGTGCACTATTTCAACCTCACGGGGAAAGAGACATCTTGTCATCATTTAGTATGAATCATTTGAGTTCCCAGGGAGAAGTGTTAGGAGAATAATTATTTAAAACGTGAGAAGAATTCTTTCTGATTTAATTAATGTTTTACCCAGTCGGTCAATCTTTAAGCTTATTCTTAAAAGAAGTAGGATTAGTTAACAAAAGAGGTACACATAGGTTTGATAAGTATGATGATTCCTTAGGTTAGTCAGTATTCTGCAGAAAGAAATGAGTACATTTGAGACTTAGTTGACTTAGGTGTTATCATTTCGACTACTTAGAGGGAATAATTGTGAAATCCGGGACTTAGTTGACTTTGGTGTTTCAATTTACATCATCATTATCGTATAAGGAGAAATACGGTCATCCGGGACTTAATTGACTTTGGTGTTACAGTTTCGAATTAATTGTGTACTTCGGATATTTGGGCTTTTTACATCAAGACTGCTTGAGACGGCTTGCAAGAAAGTTTTGAATCTACTCAAGAAATGATTGTTGATTTAGAGGGAAGCGATGACAACTTCTTAAGAGATATTACGGGGTAGACCTGCGGCTACTACAAAAGAACCATATGATTCTATCATATGATGTTCTCATCATTCAGATCAAACCTCGTACATAATAATCTTGTGAATATATAAATGTGTAGTATAGACTTAAAAAATTAGGCATATATAGTATGAATTTTCAAGAATTTCTTAGTAAATTCAAAAATGACAAATTAACATACTAAAACACCATATAATACCCTTATAATTTTAGGGGGAGCATTAAAAATGTTCCTATTGCGGCTTGTTAATAATTGGACATTCTTCCCTTGAAAGCAGTTATATTTGAATCAATTGATATCCAAAATATCAAGAGATTTAATATTTTTGATAAGGGGAGAAAATGTGATTAAAATATATGTTTAATAATGTGATTTTCAAGATCTCAAGTGTACACTAACCCATATATGTGCTAAACTCTTTCGATTAATTGATGCACATATAAAGGGGGAACAATGGTTATGTGATTGGCTGAAATGTGGAAGTACCAAAGACCGACCATTTAAATTACTATATTAGAGTTATAAGGTAGTTAAGTTTAGGTATCCATTCCCATGATCCAGCCAAAACCGGAGAGATCTACCCAAGGATATTCCACTAGATAGTGTAGTAGTCCTTAGGTATGAAAAAAGGAGTAAAAGTGAGAAAAAGGGAAAAGTGCCGACTGAGATGGAGCTAGTACTGGAACAAACCCAACAAGGTACAAGTTATCTAGTTCAGCTTTTATCATCTTATGAGGTGAGTTCTCGTAGCCCTACTTTTTAACTCTTTTCCGTTAGGGAAAAATGACACTCAAATCTATTTTGAACTTGTTTTCATCATTATGCGAAACTTTTACCTTTTTGAACAATGCTATGTGCCTATGACTACTATGTGAATGACATGAGATTTGGTTGAACTTGTTTGTGGATCTTGTGACCTTGTGGATCTTTCGCCTTATGTATAGCTCCAGCTGGTACGCTTTAGGTGCATGTGAACTTAGAGTTGAGAACTTTGCGTGCATTGGTATCTATATTGTTGTGGATCTTTTATGGTATGGAGTTGTTATGTTGGTATCTAAATTTGTTGTGTATCTTTATCTTTTTAAGCAAGTCTTCAATGCTGATCTTGTTTCCTTCTTTATCATATCTTGTAGAATCCTCCATCTTTTGTAGAATTCCATAATGCTTAATTAGTCCATCTTGTTTCATTCTTTTGTTCTTTTGTTTCATTAAATTTATAAATCCCAACAATCTTCCCCTATTTAATGATGACAAAACAAACAAATTCTTGCACGAACTTCCCCTGAAGTTGAGATCATAGATCTCCCTGAATGAAACAATCTTCGTTTGTAAACTGCTTCCCCTTAACTTAAGATCTTCCCCTTAAGTTATCGATCTCCATTCCATGCCACCACAAGATCTATAAGTTGCTAATCATATAATCATCTTCCCCCTTTTATCTTCATCCAATAGGGAACATATAAGCAACTTTGATCTTTACAACTTCAAATCATATATCAAAACTTTTAATCTAAGCTTTCCACTGACTCAAATTACCCCCCATGAAGTTCAACACAAATAATGAACTCAAGCAGTAGAAATTTTAAACTAGCAGTATTAATAATGACTAGCAGTAGTAATGACCTTCCCTTGAAACTGTGCATGAACATCATCAATGAAGGTACTGCTAAAATTCATGAAAGCACTGCTGGAGCAAATCTAAGTACTGAACCTTCAATGAAAGAAGTGGAAGATGAAGCTGGTCCCTCAACCTTTTAAGATAAGTCTGATGAGTTTATTCAAGATGATACCTCTATTGCTGATGTCTTGGTTAATATCACAAGACCAAGAAGAGGAGCAGGAATTACCATTCCTGGTAATATTCCTGAACAAAAAAGACTTGAATCACCAACTCTAATTCTTGATCCAAAAGATAAAGGTAAGGGAATAATGAAGGAAGAACCCAAAAAGAAGAAGCTTATCCTTCAACAATTAAGAGCTGCTGAGTCTGCAAATGATGAAGAATTTGTAAGAAAACTTGCAGCTGAATGGGAAGAAGAAGAGGAAAGAAAAAGACTTGCTAGTCTTGAAAGAATACAAGCTGAATTAGAGGATAATGAAATGATTGCTGCAGAGGTGCAAAGAACAGAAAGAGAGAACTTTACTGAAGAACAAAAAACTCAAGCCTAAAGTCAATGATCACTACATCATATTCACAGGATAATGATTGAAGTTAAAGACTACGAGCTCAAGACTATAGTTAAAGCATAGTATGCTTGGTTTAAGTCTTTGTAAATTTGAGTGACCCTTAAGGGGAGATTGTTAGAAACACGAAAAGTATCGGTCACTTCTAATAGTAGTTAGTCAAAGCCTGTAGTTAGACAAATATAATGATAATAATCTAGATGGGCCAAAAGGCCCATGGAAAGCCCACAAGCTCTCCATGGCTAGCCAAAGAGGTAGTTTAAATACCATCTCCATGCCTTGGAGAGGGTGTTGGTTGTTCATTATTCACACACATAATACAAGTTTTCTTTCATGTTACTTTCTCTCTCTAGAATGTTCATCCAACCATTCTCTCTCTAAACCACCTCTCTCTCCCTAACCTTGTATGTTATTTGATTGTTCTTCATCGCACTTAGCCCAAGTGCATCGAGTCATCTTACCTAGTTACCACACAACCATGATACAAAATGTTTTACAATAAGAATGAGAACTTTTAGCGATCTTTAATGCAAACGTTTGTACAACAAAACAAATTCGTATATCATAATACTAAGGTGAACTTATTAATTAGGTCATGGCCAGTTATCGTTATGCTTTATGTAGAGGTTATCTAGTTAAACTTTTATCATCTTCTGAGGTGAGTTCTCGTAGCCCTACTTTTTAAATCTTTTCCGTTAGGGAAAAATGATACTCAAATCTGTTTTGAACTTGTTTTCATCATTATGCGAAACTTTTACCTTTTTGAACAATGCTATGTGCCTATGACTACTATGTGAATGACATGAGATTTGGTTGAACTTGTTTATGGATCTTGTGAACTTGTGGATCTTCCGCCTATGTATAGCTCCAGCTCATAGGCTTTAGGTGCGTGTGAACTTAGAGTTGAGAACTTTGCGTGCATTGGTATCTATATTGTTGTGGATCTTTTATGGTATGGAGTTGTTATGTTGGTATCTAAATTTGTTGTGTATCTATGGATCTAAGAGTAGTATGGAGTCGATATGTTGGTATCTAAATTTATTATGTATCTATGCATCTAAGAGTAGTATGGAGTCGTTATGTTGGTATCTTGAATCTTTGATAGTATGAGTTGCTATGATGGTAGCCATACCTTTTGGGAATCTTCGTGGATCTTGAATCTATGATAGCATGGAGTTGCTATGGTGGTATCTATTCTATTGTATGTATTCACTGTCATATTGCACATTTGTCCACCTTTGAGACCATGGCACAACAACTGGGTTGTTATCAAACCTACGAGGTCATCAACTTTATGTTGACCTTTTCGAGTATCATTTTCAGGTGTGTTTTCAACTAAGGTAAATCGGGAATAATGGGAACTAAAGACGTATACTCATGGGGTGTTTATCTAGAGACTTGTGCCTTTCGGATCTAAAATGTAAACTGGTGAACTATTGTAAATCTAAATCTTTGTAAACCTTGTATGGTATGATCTTGTATCTTGAGCTATGTAAATCATTATGTCGCATTCCTGTGTTTCCACTTTAGCGAGGTGTGACAGATTGGTATTCAGAGCCAAGGTAATAGAGAATGCCGTTTTTATAAAAATAAAAACGCAGCTATAACCAAACTAAAGTTTTCGTAAAACCTCGAACATGGCAAAAGTTGACTAGCCCGAGCATTTCATAATTATTCCTAAATTATGCATAACCTGATCAACTATGCTTAATTCACGCAGGACCATGAAATGATGAGGGTGGTTCCTTTAAGTTATGTTAAAGGAGGGGAAGGGACATACAAATAGTAAGACCGCCTAAAAATGATTTAACCTTGAACTTATGAGGATGTTTGCGAGTGTTAAGATCTAGATCATCATTGATTGCCTAGTGTTTGCCATGTTGCCTTAGTTGTATTGCATGTTGCCTTGAGACGCTTATTCCCGCTATTTAATCTTGCTATTGCCTATTTGTCGTTCGTATCCGCTCGGTATATCTATATATATGGGTATATATATATATATATATATATATATATATATATATATACACACACACTAGCTTATAAACCCGTGATAAATCACGGGTGGCTTATAAATTTTTTGAAAGAAACATTATTCAAAGAATAAAAGGTAATAAAGGTTAGTGAAAAATAAAAAAAGTGAAAATTCCCCGTCTAAAGAACAATCAATTATTGACCCGCAACTCGTTTTCATGTATCCATTAGACCATTACACATTGACAACCATCTTATTATTTTTGATTTTATCACACTGAATTTAGTATCACATCTAATAAACACACGAATTTAACAATTATAAGTTCAAATTTTGAAACTGATAGAGGTTATTATATCATGTTCTACGACATATTGACTTTGACTAATATGAGATCTTTAATTAAGAATACAACCAACATGAATGTTGTTGAAACATTAACCCGTTAAAAGTATATGATACAATGATGAAGTAGTAACTAAAAGTATAAGTTAACATGGCTGAAATTTAAGGTAATTTTAATCGGATTAATTATAACGAATAAGAGCTTTCTCCATCATCACTACTCGTAAACAATATATAAAAGCCTCAAACATGTTCCTCAAAGGTATATTACATAGTTCGAGTAATACAATCATAAGCATAACTCAAGTTCATACCTTTCGAGTCTTGATTCTAACCTTGTTAATGTTCCAAACATGGTCAATGAGCATACAATCAATTTGAGAGACGGGACTTATGGATTACAATTTATGTAATTGTGAAAAATAAAAAATGACAATTTAAGTGTGCTATATATTAGCCAAATATGTATAAATATAGAGTCAAATGTTGTTATACATATATAAGGAAACCTGACTAATATTGTAATACACTTGTAAAGAATTCTAACACCTAGGAGGCAATAGCAAAATATCTCAGGCGATTAAGCAACATCCACCTCAAAAGCCTACACCATTATCGTAAATAATAGAGCCCCTAACTTTTTGAAGTTGTATAGTGAGTATTGCAAAGAAAATTAACACACATCTGTTTGAATTGAGAAGCATTTTTATGTTGAAACCTTGATTTAAAAAAACATATTTAAAGATATAAAGAGAAATAAAAGTCAATACTAATGCACACTAATGATCATCAACCTATAAAGAAATTTATAAAAAGAAAGTTTTTTAGGATTGCAATTTTTCTAAACTTCTAGTGAAAAGAAGTTACAAAAAAATAACAAAATCCAATTCGAGTCACATTATTTTTAGAACTCATGCTAAGAGAAGACAACTTATGCCAATCTCAAGTGTAAACTTGTGATTTGAAGGCATAAAGATTAATCAATTTAAAAAATAAGCGATCTAAAATTGTGTATTGAAAACAACTTTAAGCATATTGTTTTCGTCAACAGCGAACAAAGTGTGCAAATTAGCTCTTTATATAAGCAAACCAAACAACAACAAAATTATTTAGATTCAAAAGACAAATGATTCATTAAGAAGTTCAAAGTTTTGTTATCATAAATCTAAAAAAAATAATTTTTTTCCTTGTTATACTCTATAATATGAGAATCAATTATGCCCATATTATTTATTTTAATAAACTCTGTACGAAATATTGAAACGTAATTTTGGATAAACAATTTCCAACAAAACATATGAATCAAACATTTTATTTTGGTCGAAAATGTTTCATTGATTTATCAAATTTATATAAACAGTTAATCAAAAGTTGCAATATAAACTTACCTAGAATTAATTTAGACGAAAGAATATTGAATTTGGAAATAAAAGAGGCAGGTTTGCTCTTTTGATAGAAGCATGAGTCAAACATTCCAAAAAAACCATGTAAATATTAATTGCATACACATGTGGATTAAATGATGTCATTAGTGATGTCATTTGTGATGTCATTTGTGACATAAGCAAGATTTCAAAAAAACCTTTGTTTATTATATATAATATTATATAATATAATAATATATAATATAGTATAAATATAATTATAAATACGAAGCGAGAGAGAGAGAGAGAGAGTTAGGATCAAATGAGAAGTTTTCTTAAAATAAGAAGGATAAGAAGTAACTATAACCGCATATCCGAGATGCATCGACTTAAATTAGATGCATCTCTATAATCTTAGATGCATTATAATGCATCATAATGTGTTTTCTAGCTTTTAATTAGATGCATATACGTATTTTAGATGCATTTCATGATTCTCCTTAATGTTTTTGGTCTCTACATGGGCCCAAAATCATGAAAATCAATTTGCATCATCTACACATCAAATTAACTTTTGAAACTCTAAATGGTGCATTGTAGATGAATAGAAATGCAATCTAATAAAAGTTGTTTGCCTCTCAAATGTGGTTTTAAATTCACTCTCACCACATCTTATTTTAATTTACTTCCACTGGATCCGTTACTAGTATATACTATATATATATATATAACGTATATATATATATAATAATATATTATATATATATTAGTGTGTGTGTGTGTGTGTGTGTGTGTGTGTGTGTGTGTGTGTGTGTGTGTGTATGGCTACGAATAACTAAGTTTATACTTTATGTTGATTATTATATGTAAGCAAATCTATGCTGGTAATTTGAGTAATGTTATATTATGAGAGTACTTATACCCTTATCGTGTTATCACAAGTCATGTCTACCCCGACTCACATTGATTCAGAGACTATCTCACATAGCGATGAAGCTCGAAGCTCTTGAGTACCTATCTCATTACCTGATGACCCTTATACGACAGTTAGGCAGGCTTACTTAGCTACTATTACGGACTCTGAGTCTGAACCTTTTTTGGATTTTAGGGAGACAGAGATTCCCCAGGCACTACCTATTGCATCATCACCCATTCCACCATCAGATGACCCTTACTTAATAGTTGGACAGGCATATACACCTGCAGCTATAGACACCGAGTCTGAGCCAGAGGAGGCTCCCTCAGAGATAGAGGGGTTTCATCCACTAGCCGCTAGGACAGCACCACCATCATCAGACCATACCCTAACTTCATCTGACCCTACACTAGCTTCACCCCTCATTGACGAGGAGTTTGAGGCTTCTGAGCCATCGGATACTAGGATCACTTCATTACACTCCATAGCTCCATCAGACTCTACCACATTGTTATCCCCTGATCACCCACTCACTCAGACAACACCCACTCCTACGCTTTCCCGACCTTTGTCACCAGGCTTCTCAGTCAGATTGAAAGAGGCGATGAATCTATCACCATTATCTTTCCGTAAGAGATATAGATCCTCTTACGAGACCCCTTCTTTGTCATCTTCACCAGCACCATCTTCGACCCTTCCTATACGGAATAGGTATCAGGGTACCTCTGAGCCTATATTAGTCACTAAGACCGAGGATGACGAGTCACAGGCCGAGGGCGCCAGCTCAGGAAGTGAGGAGTCAGAGGACGAGGGTCCTGACTCGGAGGGAGATGATGTTGCACCTGAGGGGCAGCAACAGCAGGCAGCCCCGTTTGAGGTCACAACCGCGGATAGACCTTTGTGGTTAGGATATGGGGCGGCTAGACGTCGTGCCCTATATGTCATATTAACCGATTCACCGACATTAGCCTCCGAAGACATGATCCATAGTAAAGAAGTAGACATGGTACGAATGGGATTGAGAAGGAGCTCTTCCCTTTTGGGGGGTGCTTTTATAGCACTATCAGTGTCTTGTTTTTCCGTTGGTTGATACTGGGTATCTAACACTTGTTATATTTGTTTATATAGTGTTAGTTCTATAACGAGTTTCAAGCGCCTATGAATTAGTTCCAAGAAAGCAGCCATTTACGTCAGGAATCAAGGTTGTTGATGTAGTTGATTTCTTTCTTTTTTTTGTCTCGATTGGGTTGGTGTTCAGTGTATTGCTCCGTGGGTACAAGATCGAAAAGAATGCATTGGATGGATGCCCGAGCATTGAGAAAGAAAGACGCTTTTAGAGGCGAAAGGCCATCGGGAGATACCATCTGTGATTCATGGATCTTCGATCGGGAAACCGTATCCAAGCTCCGTGGCTAGTCTGCGCTCTTTGGACTTTTCAAACTTAGCGAACTGAAACATCTGAGAAGTAAGGAAAGTGAAATTAACCGAGATCCCGTTATGAGTAGCGGCGTCTAGAGCGAGAGCGGTTTGGGTTTTGAAGGAATAACCAAAGACGAAGCTTCGTTCCTAGAAAAGTGTTCATTTCTTTTTCGCCAGGTTTTATTCTTTTTCTGGATGATGGAAAAACCAGCAAGCTACAGCTTGAAAGCTTACCTTCTTCTCTTATGAAGAAAGTACACCTACCATTGAATGACCATTTTGGGAGGGGAATTTTAATAAAAAAAAAAATAAAAAATTTTTTAGGGGCCCCCCCATTTTTATTTTGGGGGTCTGTTTGAGTTAGTATGCTAGAGGACAACTGTTGACAAAAGATTTAGGTGTCAGAGGCAAGAGGGCACTGACTCAGAGGGAGAGGAGTCGGAGGACGAGGGACATGACTTAGAAGGTAAGGAGGCTGCACCTGAGGGGCAGTAACAGCAGGCAGTCCCGGTTGAGGTCATAACCGCAGATATTCCTTTGGGGTTAGGATACGAGGCGGCTAGACGTCGTGCCCTAGAGTTAGCTGAGGAGATAGCACCTAGTACGTTTAAGGTAGGGCAGAGTTCTAGGTCAGTGCTAGACCAGCAGGTAGCAGACGGGACTCCCACACCTAGGATACCTGCTTGTACCACATGGATTGACCCTGAGGATGGGTACTATTTATCTAGACATCGAGATCGACCCTCTATCCCCGTGCACCAGTTCAGACCCCAGCATCACCTGAGTGGTCATCCGGTTCCTTACCTGTTTCACCCGCATCCCTGACTGTACCATCACCCGTAGCTTCACCAGCGACTACCCCAACAACCACTATAGCAGTAGATGAGGATGAGTTCTTAGAGGTAGGAGCGCAGCTTGAGCTTCATGAGAGCATACTCCTTGATCACACCCAACGCTTGGACGCATTTCCACCTACACTTTTAGAGGGTCATGGTCGAGATATCACATAGTTGTTTGATAGGTCGAGGGCGGTTAGAGAGGAGATTCACTCTCAGTGTTTCAGGCTTGGTTGCCTGGAACGAGCTCAGGAGCAAGCCATTATCACTTTTGGTGCCCTGTGGTGACTAGTGTTAGCCTTGGAGGCGTGGGCAGGACACACAGATGCCCAGCGAGCAGCAATGTGGCAGGCCAGATATGAGGACCATAGGTTGATTCATGACTTGTTGGTGCAGAACGCCGCAATACAGCGCAAGCTTCAAGAGATGAGAGACCGTGTTACTACTTTGGAGCAGGAGAGGAGCCGTAGAGAGCAGTAGGCTGCATGAGGTTGGTTAGGACTTTTGTACATCACTAAACTGAGTAGCTTCAGTTAGTGTTAGACCTAAACTGAGTAGTTTCAGTTAGTATCAGATCTGGACTGATTATCATCAGTCAGTAGTCGACTCATTTTGAAGTCAGAGTTATCATAGTG
>BQNB010088390.1:0-24635 GCA_026074375.1 Tanacetum coccineum | reverse complement strand
TTATCCAAGTTTTTAATCATACTTTCAAAAATGAATTTTGAAAAATTAAATTTCTAATTTGTAGCTAAGCAGATAATGGTAGATGCCATAGTACTACTAAACTCATTCTAGGCAGTAGTCTTTGGACTTAGACACTATTAAATAGTATGAATTAGAAATTTCCATTATGGGGAAAAGAATGGTTTATAAAAAGTTAGTTTTTGTGAAATTTTCTCATACCTCATCAATGTAAGTTGTTCAAAAATGGTAGAATTTGGTAAACAATCAACACATTCCTCATCTGCTAGTTAAAGATCCCTTCTAACAGATGATTCAGTGACGATTATCTTCTTGCCATCTACTAAGGCATGTAATCGTGCTTCCCCATTGATAGTTTTGACCTTGACAGTAGAACAGAATTGTTCAATGCAAGAAATATATATATAGTAGGATTAATCATTAATGCATGCCTTATAGGGTGTGCATTCAAAAAATCCACAATTTGTTCAAAGCAATCACTCTCTGTGGGTTTAGACAAAAATGCGACCATATTATGAGTATCTACAAACCATAATCAAGTAGTTGATTCTGAATCTAAAGCACTTGTCCACATCAACTTGAAGCAGCCATATACTCAGCTTCTGTTGTAGAATTTGCAACCAATGTCTGTTTCTTGCACTGCCATGATATTAATCTGCATCCAAGGAATTGACAACCTCCTGTTGTAGACTTCCTATCCAAGCTTGCTCCAGCATAATCACTATAAGTGTATGCTACCAAATCAAAAGGAGAATCTTTTGGATACCAAAGGCACAATTTTGGTTGACCTTTTAAGTACCTAAAAATCCTTTTCACAGCATAAAGATGCGAAACCTTTGGATTGACTTGGTATCTAGCACAAGCACACACTACAAACATGATATCAGGTCTTGAAGATGTAAGATACATCAATGAACCAATCATTGACCTATACATATGAACATCCACTTCTTCACCATATTCATCCTTGAGCAGAGGCTTTTGAGTTTCTATTGGTGTGCTTGCAGTCTTGACTTCTATAAACCCAAATTTCTTTAAAATTTCAGCAACATATTTATCTTGACAAATAAATATGCCATCCTTCTTCTTCTCCACTTGCAATCCCAAGAAGAATGTAAGTTCTCCCATAGAACTCATCTGAAATTTCTCATGCATCAACTTCTCAAATGCAATGCATAGCTCCTTCTTTGTTGAACCAAAGATGATATCATCCACATAAACTTGGACCAGCAAAATATCACCTTTGTACCTTTTGATGAATAAGGTCTTGTCAATTTTCCCTCTATGAAACCCATTGTCCAACAGATATGTTGACAAGGTTTCATACCAAGCTCTAAGAGCTTGATTTAGTCCATACAGTGCTTTTTCAACTTTGTATACTCTATCAGGAAAGTTTGAATCTTCAAATCCTAGTGGTTGACATACATACACCTCTTCTTCAATCTTCCCATAGAGAAAATCACTTTTTACATCCATTTGATACACCACAAAATCTTTAAATGAAGCATAAGCTAAAAATAACCTAATTGCTTTAATTCTTGCAACAGGGCAAAGACTTCATCGTAGTCAATCCCTTCTTCTTGTGTGTATCCTTGAGCAACCAATCTTGCTTTATTTCTTATCACAATTCCCCTTTCATCCTTTTTATTCCTGAAACCCCATTTAGAGCCTATAGCCCTTTTTCCATTTGGTAAATCTACTAAAGTCCAAACTTCTTGTAACTTGAATTGTAGAAGCTCTTCCTGCATAGCCTCTATCCAGCTTGGATCCTTCAATGCATGAATTACCTTTTTGGGTTCTTCTTGTGATAAAAAGCAAGCAAACAAGCAGTTTTGAAGGTCTTTATGGTTTGTTCTTTGTTGAATAGTACTAACAAACCCATGTTCCTTCAAATTCTTTGACATCTTTCTTGTTTGTGTAGCTGATTGCAAATCTCCAATCACTTGATCAAGAGGATGATCTTTATGAATTCTTGTAGTTGGATTAGGACTGACTTGGATTGTTGTATCTAAATTGTTCATGTCAGCCACTACACCATCATCTTCATCATCTCTTGAGAGGTCAAATATGCTATCATCTTCCAAAGCAGGCATATTTGGATCAAATGGAAGTTCAATGCTTGTTTTTCCACCAATAGCATTAACCTTATTTGTGCCATCAGCATTAACATTGTTAGTGTTGTTAACATTATCTTCCTTCTCTTGATCTTTACATTCACTATCTTTTCTTGGATCTTTCTTTCCATCATCACTTAAAGGTTTGGATCCATCATCATGAGAACTCTTTGGATCTTGGGAATATGGTGGATCAACTGTAACACCCCCATTTTTGACATATAGCAGCGAAAGCTAATCTGGGGTATTACTTCATGGATCAACAAACATAATCATAGAAAATGACTCATAAAGAGATGTTTTAGAAAATTTAGTTATCATTCAATATAATCAAAGTTTTACAAAAACAAAGGTCCCAAAATCTACATAAAAACATAAAGTTTGAATGATAACAAGTTTGGACGTCCTCAAGTCCAATGCCACTCCGTGCCATAGGTTGCTCAATTACCTGAGATAAACATGCTAAAAGGGTCAACACAAAGGTTGAGTGAAATTCACAGGTTTATGATAAATAGTTGAACACAAGTCATCATAGACAGTGGGTTACGTTGTTATACACCCATAAATAGTAATAATTGCAAGTGCATTTACAATTATCATAGTAATAATCGAATACAAGTTATCGTAAGTGGTAATAATTGCAACACATACAATTATCATGAAAAATAGTATTATTGCCCTAAGCTCATGATATCAATACATTAACATGGAAATCACCATAGTGACATTGGTTGAGGAACAAATGTCCATGTGGAAAGGTAACTTGCCAAGGTTACCTATTAAGTCAAATATAGTGCGTTTGGCTACCCCATGAACGGGGTATACCAACGGGAGTCGTCACCCCTAATAGATCTATCCACAATATTTGCGTTTACTCACAAGTAATTAATGGTTCATGATATGGAAATAGTGCCAGCTGGAAGGACTTTAGTCAATAATATATTTGGATAGCATACAGTTGGAAACACACTTGCATTCATGGTTTAAGCATGTATCCCCCTTGTGGGTTTATAAAACATTCAAAAGATTGAAATACAAGGCTATGACCTCACCTTAATAGGGAAATCTGATTGATGGCAAAAGATATAATGAATGAAAGTAACGCCTCGTCACGTAACCGAGGGTAATATGTTATGTCTTAGTTTTGATGTTTAATGTTTAAAACTTCATGATGATTAATCATACGTATTATTTTGATTTATTAATTTATGGAAATATTGTATCACTGTTCGGGCTATCATAATTCAGAGGTCATACAGTAAACGTTTGAGGAGCTAGGACACTTTAAATCGTAAATCCAGCAACTCGTCAAAACGTCTACCCAAATGAAACCCCTCACATGAAATTCCCTAGTAACGTGATACGTTATAGATTAAATGATAAGATTTTATTATTTTAGGTTTCTTCAAAAGCTAGTCGATGATAAATTATGTTATATATATAACATAATTGTTTTATAATGTTTCGATCGATGAATGATAACGACAAATGTGTCGGGCTTTAATAAAATCGAGTCTTATAATATTTAAATATATTTTTATAATTAATAAAAAAATATATTACATTTTATACCTTTGAGAATATGAAAACGACAATATATACCCTTGGTATATATTTATTTACAAAGTTAATCCTTTATAAAATCTTTAAACCCTTAACTTTAAAGAATGGCAAAACAGGCCCTTGGGGTTTTAAGTTTAAGAATATTACATTTTCAGCCCTTCTAGTTATAATTTCAAAATATTTACAATATATACCCCTTGCATGGAAAACGAATTGCATTTTTAGTCCAAAAACCATAATAACGTGTTCTTAACTTTGAAACCAATTTTGCAGCTTATGACTTATAAAAATAAGTTAGTATAAGTAATCTTTACGAGCTTAAAGCTTATGAAATAAGCTCATGAGCTTTAAAACATAAAACGGGTTCGTTTGGTTTTGAAAACCAAACGTGATGCTTAGAGTTTTTAAAAGTTTACCTTATATGATCTTAAAGATGGTTAGGAGCTTATTAGGATGATAGCAAGCTTAAGCTAGTTGCTAAATGAATTTCGAAAGGATTTAAGGTTCAAAATGAACCCGTTAGGGTTATGGTTTGGTTTTAAAAGGTTTTAAACGAGTTTTAATCTTATGCAAGGATTATAACAAGACTAGTAAAGATCTAGGATATCACAAGAGGTTATAGAACAAGTGTAGGAGCTTAATATTACCCAAAATGGGTCGAGATGGGTTGTTATGGTTCGAATGGCTTGGAGATGAATCAAGAATGCCTTCTTTCTTCTCTATTGGCTTCTAATCTGCTTTTTGGCTTCTAGGACTTCTGCTTAAGTGACCATTTTGAGTGTATAAGAGTTTTAGATGTGAGTTTGAAGTGGAGAGGGTTCGGTTCTATTTATAGGGGTTGAAACTTGGTCACCAAGGTTTGTGCCTTGGAGTGGGGATCAAGGATAGCTAGGATAGCTAGTTGTAGTAGTATTGAGAGGTAGAGGGATGTGGTGAAGCTCGGTGTACAAAAGGGTGACGAGGTGGAGGGTTTTTCCTTGTCATCCGGAGTGAATGACGATGCGAGATGTGTGACCACGGGAGGTAATAAGTAGCTTACAAGGAGCTTATAGAGGTGCTTGTAATGTGTGGTGTGGGTTTAAACTAGGTTAGAACAAGGGTTTAAGGTGTACGAGTTTGATTAGGGTTGCGGGTTAAGGTTAGGATTTAGGTTTAGGGTTTAACCGAGCTAGGGTTAGGGTTTAGGGTTAATTAGAGTTTAGTTTAGTGTTTATGATTAGTGTCTAGGTTTAGGTTTAAAGTTTAGTGTTGATTTAGGTTTAAGGATTAGGGTTTCGTATAGAGTTTAGGATATTAGGTTTCGGATTAGGGTTTATGGTTTAATCCGAATGTAGATTAGGTTTTAGGGTTTAAATGTCTTTAGATGTTGTTGCTAAGAGAGCTTGTAAGCCTTGCTAGAATAGTGGTACAATCAAATTTCAAAAATAGAAGGAAATGAGCTTATTTGAATTTCATGCTACAAGAACTTGTACCTTGTGCTTTAAAGATGTTGTATACTGGATTTAGGAGGGAAATTGATATTCAAATATGTGCTAAGGAGACTTGTACATTTGCCTTATTTGTTTGTACATTTAATTTGAATCGAAATAATATATAAGATTAGGGTTTTGATATAAATGTGAAAATTACGTTAAATAGATAACGTACATGGTATAGAGGGTATTAGAATATAAACTTGACATATTAGATCGTTTACTTGATATAAACGTAGATAGAGATGGTATAGGTAGTTGCGTGAGCTCGTTTACTTTAGTTATGTAAACTACGTTACATAATAGAATAAAGCAAAAAATTTCCCGTGAAAAAGTAGTATTTAATATAATATAAGTGAAAATTATAGTGATGAAAATTATGGGTTGTTACATTCCCCCAACCTTACAGAAATCTCGTGCCTAGAGATTTTAGTTTGAGGTGATATAAGAAGAGTGATATTTGGAAACATAAGTTCTAGAGGCTTCTAACATTCTGGTCTGATGGTTCCTACTTTTGTTACAATTCTTACACCTGACAGTGCAAGGTCCTATGTGATGCAGTGTACACTTCCTACACAGGGGATGAGGTCTATTATATCCATGGTTTCCATAAGTCCTGAAGGTTTCCCGCCTTCCATTTTTGCTGCTAGTGGTAATCATTGTTACGGTTGTTATTGTTGCGTTTATCTTGGTAGTTGTTGTTGCGATTGTTAAAGTGGTTATTGTTGTTATGATCATTGGGGTTGTTATTGTTGCTGGTGGTGTTTCTCCTATCATCAAACTTTCGTTTGTGATCATTGGTTCCTTGCTCAACATCGTGCTTTGTTACCTGATCCATTAACCTACTGTTATAGCAGTTAATAGCTTTCCCTTAAAGTTGAGGCTTTGCAAAGCGGTAAACATTTTCCTTCATCCCCGATGAAAGCTTCCATAAAGGTTTCTGCAGGTGTTATGGTACCATATTTGGACATAAAGACTGCTTATTTCATGGAAATCTTCTTAGCATAAGTCTTGAGATCATTTCCTTTTACAACCAAGTTGTAAAATTTGTCCTCCATTTTCTTGACTTCAGTTCGAGGACAATACTTATTGGTCAAGAGCCTTTTCAATTCAGTCTAGGCTATCTTGTTGGCTTGCTCTATTCCAATAGGTTTGGCATAGGAATACACCAGGAACAGGGGAGGCATCCACGGTGAGAGTACCATTAGCAATGTTACTTTGGCAGGTCCTCGTACTGTTGCTACGAGAAAAAATACCGATTCAGTTCGTTCAAACAACGAATGAAGACCAACAGCACCTGAGTCGTACCATTGAAGTAGAAAGGTTGGCAACTCATAAACTCTTTGTAATTATATTTTCTTGCTACAGGAGACTTGGATTCTTTAATCTTTGTTTGGTCACCATTCATTACGGA
The DNA here is from genome assembly GCA_026074375.1 of Tanacetum coccineum. NCBI lineage: Eukaryota > Viridiplantae > Streptophyta > Magnoliopsida > Asterales > Asteraceae > Tanacetum > Tanacetum coccineum. The sequence goes on along the minus strand of BQNB010088390.1, from coordinate 18,054 downwards.
TATAGGTCGAAAGACTCCAGACTAAATGGTTGATTTCCAAGTTGTTTGTCTATGACAACTACACCTTAGCCTTATGAGGATTGGCTAAGGAAACGAACATTAACCCAAGTACAAAAAGGTTTAACACTAAACCATATGTCTAACGAACGTGGTTTAGCAAGCTCATATTACTTATCATCAAACACAGATCAAAATTATGGCATTTTCATGATTAAAGATAAAGGCCGAAAGGGTTTTTCATTATGAATAATAGACAATCTTTTTAAGCAACTAAACTGTTAGGATTATGAAAATCCATGTGAAAGACTCGGTCACCCCGTGTAATGTCTAGCATAGGTTAGCTCGTAGCCTTAATATTAATCGTTTAATTACCGTATGACTTATGGTGTTGGGCCGGGTCTTTACCCATATGTTTGCCCACTCCATAGCTGTAACACCCCCAAAATGGGTCGCAGCGGAAATGATGTTCCGGGAGCGTTACTTCATAATACCATTGCACCAGTTATGAGAGAACGTCCTCTAAGTGTCGTTTGAAAAGTAATCTTGTATTATTTGGACTCCAATGCACATCAAGTAAGCACCTATCACTTATGTACCTGAGAAAACATGTTTTAAAATGTCAACAATAATGTTGGTGAATTTATAGGTTTATAAATTTAATGAAGTGGATAGCAAGATTTCCCTGTAATAGAGTAGCAACTACAATATCACAAAAATGTATTACGAAATGCACTAAGCTCATGACACTGAAGCTCAACAATGTATGTATCAACTACATATAAATAATGTGCCCAATGTAGATGTTCAACCCGTAACATCTATGAATCCGACATGGTATGCGTTCGTCGTTCCGTTCAACCGGAATACTAGCAAGCGCTACTTGCCCGAACGGGGGTGTTAATTCCCAAATAGTTCTATTCATAACATTCGCGCTCACATAATGAAATTAACAATTACATATATGCAATTAACAGTTCATGATGAAGGGCATAATGGGTTATAGCTACTTAGGCAAACTCGTAATATTTGAATTTAAATGTACTTGCATCCATTTTGTAAAACAAACATGATCTCATCCCCGAGATTTGATAAATGATTGAAAAAGTATAAAAGTGGGGACTATAAACTCACCTCAAGTGATGGTGTGAATGAATGAGTGATCAATCAATATAAGTCGGCACAACTTGCCGGAATGTAACCTAATTAAATATAGGTCGTGTAAGAATGTATACTTGAATAATAATACAACAATGCATTTATTAAGTTAGATCACCACCTAATAGTTTTTGTTTAGTTTATAAACTAAGTGTGTAAGTTACGTTTGTAATTAAATGTCTATGTAATTGTATATAAATACACTTGTAAAAATAGTTTTTTTTATATTGCCTTTGTTATTTAATGTCGATGTTTATATATATGTGTTTGATCATGTAGAAAATAGTCTATTAGTCCAACAATTAAATTTAATCGCTGCTCGTTTTGCTATTTTTATTATTTACAAAGTGTCAAAATATATAGTTTAATTGAATTCGTAAATAATATATATAAAGTTTTAAAACGCGTATTAATATTATACAGATTGTACACTATTATTTCTTAAGGTTTTTATAGTCCAAACGGACCCGAAAACACTCGAAAACACTAATTCACTATTCAAACAGCAACTATTATTTATAAAATAGGTGCTGGAATTTTTATTAATTTTTCAGAAAAATGGTCCGACTTTAAGAGGGCGTATCTCCTTCGTTATAATGAGTTACGGGTCGTTCCAACTCGAGGATTTAACGGAAAATCATAATCTACAAGTTCTCTTTTATAAATATTTTCCGACTCGGACCCGAAAAGGGTCAAAAATGCGTTTCCGTAAACTGGACAGAAAGTCCGAAAACTTGCAAAGCTGTCAAAAATACTAGTTTTTCGTCAAACTTAAATCGGCTATAACTTCTTTGTTATAGGTCCGTTTTTCGAGTTTCTTATATGCACGGAAATCGTATTGAGACGTACTAACATAATATCAAGTTTATATCTTGCCTAGAAAATCGTGCTAAAACAGTTTATACAAACTGTTCGAAACTATATATATATATATATATCATTTTGTGATTTTTACCAAGTTTACACAACTATAAGTCCTCTAATTTGTTCAATACACTAACTTGTGTATACTTAAAGTCTTCTACATTATAGTCCTCTAATTTAGTCATTCATTTCGTGTGTATGTATCAAGAACATTAAGAATAAATCTATGATTTTATTGTGAATTATTACATCAAAAAGAATAAACTAAAAGCATGTTTAATAAAATTAACCAATACTTTTTTTTTTGGGGGTTTTAATACATCAAATTAAGTGTATTTTAAAGATCTGACAATATTCTAGCTCCTATTTTACATAAAGAATCAATTAAAGCTTGAAAATATATAAAACATGATTTATTAACATAACTTGTTAAAATAGAACCTAGGTGGTGATTTTTACTTATACAACAAGATGTATAACATATATGTAAATGAAATGAAAGAACGAGAAATCGTGAATGGACTTGAGTTGAATGAAGAATGGTGAGAAATTAATCTAATCTTATCCAAACCCTTTGTTTGTGTAACTAACTTAAACCCACTTGAATCGTTGCAAACCTTACTAAAAAAAATTTAAAACTTCCAAATGGTATGTTTGTTGTTTATGGATGACACAAAGAGAAGAAACAAAAGAGTTTTTTGTTTGGATTTTGGGATGCCTACAATGTTACGTATGTGTGGTTTCCATTATAAGTATAGTTTAGAACAAGTAAGGATCCCATTTCTTTACTAGATGTCCTAAAAATAGGAAATGTGTGATTGGTTTTTTTTACGGTTTCTTGCCGTGAACATAGAGCTCAAAAGTTGGGTAGGTACCAATTTTATGAGTGATTTGAAAATCACATCGTTAACATAGGAGAAACCTTAGTAGGAAATGGGAATTGTATATGTACCATGCAATGATAAAAAGTGATGGAGTTTCTCTTTTTGTTTGGCAGTTGACGGCTAGACAAGAAACAAAGTAAAAGAGGATTTACTTTGTGTATAATTTTTATCCTGTGTATGTTATGATTAAATACAGGTTGTGTTCATTATTTGTAGGCAAACATGCATTTAAGCGCTTACGCAAGTGTTTCAAGTAAAATACAAAAATAAATTTATGAAAAGTTATAAATTATATCCGAAAAATTAATAACACAAATCTAACATAAACTTTTATTTGTTAATGTCGGTTTACGTTAATTGTCAATTTTTAGTTTACACGATTTAACTAAACGGTTTAAATTAAAAGTGAACGTGTAATAGTTTAAAAATAAAAATTTTTTTTTTTTTTTGTTTTTTTTTTTTTTTTTTTTTTTTTTTTTTTTTTTTTTATGTTTTATTTTTTTTTTCTGTTAATATTTATTGACATAAAATGATGTGAAAATGCGAATTGTTACAGTCTCCCCATGTTAAAAGAATTGCGTCCCGCAATTCAGTTCGAGTGACTTTCCAATAATTGTTGATGAAGAGGTGTATATTTAATTTCTTATTCTCCTAATACTTCTACGTCAATTTGTATCCTTAAGGTAGAATCACATTGGTACGGTCTCAATTTCGCTTGATGACGGTTGAACTTTCGGTGGGCTTTGTCCTAACGAGAACAATATAAATTAAAAAGTGATTTTTTTTATATTTTTACAGGTAGACTACTTTCTCGATCATGGCATGCATACTTTCCTGAATTAATACAAGGTATCAGGCTATGTGTATTTAGGGCTAACGATGCTATCTCATTTTCAACATCAAATAAGCAAAAAACAATCAAAAAATCACAATTCACATTCAAATTCATCACCAACATGCAAAATAGTGGTTAAACGATTTCATAATATTTGTGGGAATGAATTGAATAAATAAATAGAGGATTAAAGTAAATTTGACGAAATTTTCTCAACACATTGATTTGATAGATGATTTGAAATTGTTCGTACAGTACAATGGAAATTTTTAAGAGAAAATACAACAAGAACTTTTTGAGAAGATAGAGTCTAAGCATTGATATCGTCTTCCATGTTGTTAATGTCTTGGTCGGTTTCTCCTCCTCCTAAGGCATACACCATTCCCCGGGCTTTAGTACCTTGGTTCTTCAACACCAGGCAATCACTCTTGTAGTGCCCTTGATTCCCACATTCATAGCAAGTGATAGTTCTTTGGTTGTTTACAAGTAATTGGGATGCAAACAATCCTTTGTCAAAATGACCGACTTTCATTGCTAGTTGGTGCACTTGGGTGTCACACTTCTCCATCATGGAGGATAAGTTGCACTTAGGACACAGAGGTTTAACCCCCGTAACGGTATCTTCTCTCAGACCCTACGGCAAAAGCTTTGAAAACCACATTTTTGTTTCTTGAGAAGTTGTTGTTGAGCCTGGTTGTTGTTATCGAGTTTTCTCTTGTTCTCAGCTTTCTTTTCCGCATAAGTACGGAGTTTTTGGTCCATCAAGTCGCTAGCCAACTCGATAGCAAAATCAAGAGTCTTGGGTCTTGAAGACATGACATTTCCATGAATGTTAATCGGAAGTCCTCTCGATATACTTGTTTAATCATTGTTGCTTTCATCAGCAAGAAATTGGTGCACATCAAGGCTAGTTCTTGAAAATTGCTGAGTGTAGATCTGCAACACATCGTTCCGCCTGGCCGTTGAGATCCACATTTCAGATTTTTCAAGTTTCTTGATTTCCTCATTTGGACTATATTTGTCCGTCAATTTCTTCTTGAACATCTCCCAAGTCATAGCATAGGCAGCATCATGACCTAAGGTCCTTACATGACCATTCCACCAGGTTAGTGGAGCACCTAGCAGAGTGCAGGTAGCAAACTTTACTTGATTTTCAACAGCACAACCGCTAATATGGAATACTGATTCCATCTTTTCAAGCCATTGAGATAAGCCAACAACGCCTTTTGTTCCCTTGAAGTTCAAGGGTTGACATTTCAATAAGCCGGGATAGGTACAGACACGTGCAGGTTGCACAGGCCTTCTGATTCCTCCTCCTGAACTTTGCTCATCGTCATCCCCTGAGTTTGGTTAGAGTTTTCATTGGATTGGCCGATCGATCATATAAAGCTGAATAGATTTCTGGAGTCATGGCGTCGTTTGTAACCTCTGTCTTGTTTACTGACGGATTTCTTCAAAATTAGGAGGGGGGGGGAGCAATAAAAGAATTAGTGATTCTCTACATCCGTGTCACCGAAGATGAAAGTTGTGAGATGCTATGTTAATGTTCTTTAAGGTTCTTTGGACCATTATGTAATTCGTAATGTTTAAAAATTTATCGAGCATCTATATAAATAATTCCTTATATAAATGTAATGATATACTTAAGAATGTAAGCACGTATATGAATCTATGTAAGCACATAGAATAACCTAACTATCTAAAATGGTGCATGACATGCAAGCATGTATACTAGATGCAAAGCAGTATTGTATGTATGTCCCTTGAAAAACTTTTGTATGGTGCACTGTTTAAAAACGGTTATAGTCTAGGTAAAATATACAACCTAGTTCTCTATAGCCAGGGCTCTGATACCAATATGTAACACCCCCAAAATGGGTCGCATCGGAAATGATGTTCCAGGAGCGTTACTTCATAATACCATTGCACCAGTCATGAGAGAACGACCTTTAAGTGTCGTTTGAAAAGTAATCTTGTATTATTTGGACTCCAATGCACATCAAGTAAGCACCTAGCACTTTGATACCAAGAAAACATGTATTTAAAAAACGTCACAATAATGTTGGTGAATTTATAGGTTTATAAATATATGAGGCGGATAGCAAGATTTCCCTTTAATAGAAGTAACAGATACAATATAACAAAAAAATGTTTAACAGGAAATGCACTAAGCTCATGACAAACTGAAGCTCAAACAAATGTATGATCAACTACATACTATAAATGATATGCCCAATGTAGATGTTCAACCCGTAACATCTATGATTCCGACATGGTATGCGTTCGTCGTTCCGTTCAACCAGAATACTAGCAAGCGCTACTTGCCCGAACGGGGATGTTAATTCCCAAATAGATCTATTCATAACATTCGCGCTCACATAATGCAATTCAACAACTACATATATGCAATTGACAGTTCATGATGAAGGGCATAGTGGGTTAATATGCTACTTAGGCAAACTCTGAATATTTGAATTAAATTACTTGCATCATTGTAAACAAACATGATCTCATCCCCGAGATTTGATAAATGATTGAAAAGTAAAAGATGGGGACTATAAACTCACCTCAAGTGATGGTGTGAATGGATGAGTGATCAATCAATATAAGTCGGCACTACTTGCCGAAATGCAACCTAATTAAATATAGGTCGGATAAGGATGTATACTTGAATAATAATACAACAATGCATTTATTTAGTTATATCACCACCTAATAGTTTTTGTTTAGTTTATAAACTAAGTGTGTAAGTTACGTTTGTAATTAAATGTCTATGTAATTGTATATAAATACACTTGTTAAATAGTTTTCATATGTCCTTGATATTTAAGGTCGATGTTTATATAAATGTGTTTGATCATGTAGAAAATAGTATATTATCCAACATAAATTTTAATCGATTACTCTCGTATATTTTGCTATTATTTATTATTTACAAAGTGTCAAAATATATAGTTTAATTGAATTCGTAAATAATATATATAAAGTTTTAAAACGCGTATTAATATTATACACTATTATTTCTTAATGTTTTTATAGTCCTAACGGATCCGAAAACACTCGAAAACACTAATTCACTATTCAAACAGCAACTATTCTTTTTAAAATAGGTGCATGAATTTTTATTAATTTTTCAGAAAAATGGCCTGACTTTAAGAGGGCGTATCTCCTTCGTTATAATGAGTTACGGGTCGTTCCAACTCGAGGATTTAACGGAAAATCATAATCTACAAGTTCTTTTAATAAATATTTCCCGACTCAGAACCCCGAAAAGGTCAAAAAAAATGCGTTTCCGTAAACTGGACAGAAAGTCCGAATATTTGCAAAGCTGTCAAAAATACTAGTTTTTCGTCAAACTTAGATCAGCTATAACTTCTTCGTTATAAGTCCGTTTTTCGAGTTCCTTATATATTCGGAATCGCGAGAAGACGTACTATCTTAATATTAGACCCATAATCTGCCTAGAAACTCGTGCCAATACCAGTTTGGCCGGCTGTTTTCAGTAGGGTATGTATACGTTTCATTTGTGATTTTACCAAGTTTACACAACCTATAAGTCCTCTAAATTGTTCAATACACTAACTAGTGTTTAGTAAAAGTCCTCTAATTATAGTCCTCTAATTTTATTCATTTCAATTCAAGTTTATGTATACAAGAACATTAAGAATAAATCTAAGATTTAATTGAGGATTATGACATCAAAAAAAAAAAACTATAACTTGTTTTATAAATGTAAACCAATACTTTGTAATACATCAAATTAAGTGTATTTTATTAGATTATTTGTTTTTATGGAGTTGGTGATTATGTTAGGGTAGTCTTTGAGGTCTTCAATGATTCTTAGCTCTATTTTACCATATGAACATTTATGCTTGAAAATATATAAAACATGATTTATTAAACATAACTTGTTAAAATAGAACCTAGGTGGTGATTTTACTTATACAACAAGATGTATAACATATATGTAAATAAAATGAAAAGACGAGAATCATGAATGGACCTTGAGTGAATGAAGATGGTGAGGAACACAATCTAATCTTATACAAACCCTTTGTTTGTAAACTAACTTAAACCCACTTGAATCTTGCATACCTTTACTAAAAAAAAATAAAACTCCAAATGGTGTTGTTGTTGTTTATGGATCCGGACACAAAGAGGAAGAAACAAAAGAGTTTTTGTTTTATTTTAGGATGCATACAAGTGTTACGTATGGTTCCAGTTATAAGTATAGTTTAGGCAAAGTATGGATCCCATTTCTTTTCTAGTGTCCTAAAAATAGGATAGTGTGTATTGGTTTGTGGTTTCTTGCCGCGAACATGGAGCTCAAAAGTGGGTAGGTATCATTTTATGAGTGATTTGAAAATCACATGTTAACATAGGAGAAACCCTTAGAATGGAATGGAAAATGTATATTTCCATGCAAGATAAAAGTGTTGAGTTTCTCTTTTCGTTTTGGAGGTGACGGCTAGACAAGAAACAAAGTAAAAGATGGATTTAATTTTAATGTTAATTTATCCGGTGTATTTGTATGATTTAAAAAATTGGGTGTTCATTATTTGTAGGCTACATGCATTTTAAGTGCGTACGCAAGTGTTTCACAGTAAATACGAAAATATAATATGAAATGATTATAAATTCTATCCGTCAAAATAAATAACACATATTTGACTAAACTTTTATTTGTTAAGTCGGTTTACGTTAATGTTATTTTGTTAGTTACGCGATTTAACAAAACGGTTTTTTAAATAAAAGTGACGTTTAAATAGTTTAAAATAAAGTGTATAATATTTATTGACATATAATGATGTGAAAATGCGAATTAATAACAGTCCTCCTATGTTAAAAGGAATTGCGTCCCGCAATTCCAGTTTTCGAGTTGCCTTCCGAAATAGTGATGATGAACGGGGTGTATATACTTGTCTTATTCTCCTAATACGTGCTAATTCTATTTGTTATCTAAGGTGTAAACACATTGGTACGGGTACACAATTTCCTTGATGACAGGTTGAACTGTCGTGGTTGTCCCTTCGAGAATATAAATAGAAAATGAATTTTTTTATTTTAATAGTTTAACGGTGTACTACATCTCAGCAAGTCATGGTACTTGTCCTGAATTATACATAGGTGAACAGGCATATATTTAATTTGAAGGGCTAACGATGCTATGCTCATTTTCATCAAAATAGTGTTACGATTTCATAATATTTGTGGGAATGAATGAAATAATAAATTAGAGGATTAAAGTAAATTGACCAAATTTTTCTGCGAAACACATTGATTTGATAGATAATTTGAAATTGTTCGTACAGTACAATGGAAATTTTTAAGAGAAAATACAACAAGAACTTTTTGAGGAGATAGAGTCTAAGCATTGATATCGTCTTCCATGTTGTTAGTGTCTTGGTCGGTTTCTCCTCCTCCTAAGGCATATACCTTGCCTCGGCTTCATACCTTGGTTCTGTCAACACACACGGGCCATCATTCCGTAGTGCCCTTGATACCACATTCATAGCAAGTGATAGTTCTTTGGTTTTGTTTAAGCATAATGGATCTAACAATCCTTTGTCAAATGACCGACTTTCTTACAGTTGGTGCACTTGGGTGCACACTCTCCATCATGGTGATAGTTGCACTTAAGGCACAGAGGTTTAGACCCTCCATACGGTATCTTCTCTCCAGACCCTACCGCATAAGCTTGAACCACATTTTGTTTCTTGAGAAGTTGTTGTTGATCCTGGTTGTTGCTATCGAGTTTCTCTGTTTTCTATCTAGCTTTGCCTTCCGCATAAGTGCGGAGTTTCTTGATCCATTCAAGTCGTGCCAACTCTAGTAGCAAAAATCAAGAGTCCTTGGTTCTTGCAGACATGACATTCCATTAATTTTATCCGGAAAGTCCACCGATATACTTGTTCCCCAAGTCTTGCGGTTTCATCAACAAGAAATTTGGTGGCACTATCAAGGCTAGTTTCTCCTGGTAAAATGCTGAGTGTAAGCTGCACATCGATCCCCAGACCTTAAGATTCGCACATTCAATTTTCAAGTTTTCTTGATTTCCCCCATTTGGACAATATTTGTCCGTCATTCTTCTTGAACATCTCCCAGTCATAGCATCGGGCAACATCATGACCTAAGATCCTCACATGACCAGATACCACCCATGTTTAGTGCAAAGCACCTAAGCAAATTGCAGGTAGCATAACTTTTATTTTAATTTCAACGGCACAACCGACAATTGGAATACTTATTCCATCTTATTCGAGCCTTGAGAATAAGCCAACAACGCCTTCAGTTCCCTTGAAGTTCAAGGGTTGGCATTTAACAAATAGGTACAGACACGTGCAGGTTGCACATGCCTTCTGATTCGTCCTCCTGAATTTTAGCTATCTCATCCGAGTTTGGTTATAAGTTTCTTTGATTGCCGATCGATCTTAGCTGAAGGATTCAGTGAGTCAAATGGCGTCGTTTGTTCCTTGTCTTGTTACAGGCATGACTCTTCAAAATTAGAGGAGCAATAAAGAATTAGTTAGTTCTCTAAGTCGTGCTCCGAAGATGAAATGTTGTGAAAGATGCTATAGTTAATTCTTGTAATGTCTTTGACCAATGGTCTAATTCGTAATGTTTTTTGAAGAAATGTTCTAGTATCTATAATAAGATAATTACTTATATAAATGTAAGATATACGTAAGGAAATGTAAGCACGTATATAATCTATGTAAGCACTTAGTATAACCAACTAATGCTAAAATGGTGCATGACATGCAAGCATGTATACTAGATGCAAACCAGTACTGTATGTATGTTCCTTGAAAAAAAAACTTTTGTATGGTGCAATGTTTGAAAACGGTTATAGTCTAGGTTAAATATGCAACCTAGTTCTCTATAGCCAGGGCTCTGATACCAATCTGTAACACCCCCAAAATGGGTCGCAGCGGAAATGATGTTCCGGGAGCCTTACTTCATAATACCATTGCACCAGTCATGAGAGAACGACCTCTAAGTGTCGTTTGAAAAGTAATCTTGTATTATTTAGACTCCAATGCACATCAAGTAAGCACCTAGCACTTATGTACCTAAGAAAACATGTTTTAAAACGTCAAAAATAATGTTGGTGAATTTATCGGTTTATAAATTAAATGAGGCGGATAGCAAGATTTTCCTGCAATAGAGTAACAAATACAATATTAGAAAAAATGTATAACGTAATTAGCACAAAGCTCATGGACACTGAAACTCTACCAATGTATGTATGTAACAAATCTAAATTGATATGCCAATGTAGATGTTCAACGCCAACCCGTAATACCTCTATTATTCCGACACTGTTTAGCGTTCGTTCTGTCCCGTCAACCAGAATACTATGCAAGCTTACTATGCCCGAGACGGATGTTAATGTCCAATGAGATCTAGTTCGTTAAACATATCTCAGCTCACATATTGGCAATTCAACAACTACATATATGCAATTGACAGTTCATGTGAATGGGCATAGTGGGTTATTAGCTACTTAGGCTAAACTCGTAATATTGAATTTAAATGTACTTGCATCCATTTTGTAAAATAAACATGATCTCATTCCCGAGATTTGATAAATGATTGAAAAGTAAAAGATAGGGACCTAAACTGCACCTCAAGTGATGGTGTGAAATGGAATTATTAGATCCATCTGATAAGTCCACTACTGCCGAACTAAATGAAACCTAATTAAATATTAGGTCGAATAATGATGTATACTTTATATAATAATACAACAATGCATTTATTTAGTTAGATCACACCAAAAAGGTTTTTTGTTTTAGTTATAAACTAAGTGCGTAAGTTACGTTTGTAATTAAATGTCTATGTAATTGTATATAAATACACTTATAAAAATAGTTTTTTGTCCTTGTTATTTAATGTCGATGTTTATATATATTGTTTTAGATCATTAGAAAATAGACTAATATTCCAACAATTAAAATTTAATCGCTTACCTCGTTTGCTATTTTTATTATTTACAAAATTGTCAAAAATATATATTTAATTGAATTCGGTACTATAATATATATAAAGTTTTAAAAACGCTTATTAATATTATACAAATTGTACACTATTATGGTTTTAGTTTTTAATAAATCCAAACGGTACCCCCGAAAACACTCGAAAACTCTAAAACACTATTTCAAACAGCAACTAATATTTATAAAATAGGATCAGTAATTTTATTAATTTTTCAGAAAAATGGTCCGACTTTAGGAGGGCGTATCTCCTTTGTTATAATTAGTTACGGGTCGTTCCAACTCGAGGATTTAATGGAAAATCATAATCTACAAGTTCTCTTTTATAAAATAAATTTTGTTTTGTTCCCGACTCGGACCTGAAAGGGTCAAAAATGTGCGTCCCGTATACTGGACATAAAGTCCGAAAATTTGCAAAGCTGTCAAAAATACTAGTTTTTCGTCAAACTTAGATCGGCTATAACTTCTTCGTTATAAGTCCGTTTTTCGAGTTCCTTATATATTCGGACTCGCGAGAAGACGTACTATCTTAATATTAGACCCATAATCTGCCTAGAAACCCGTGCCAATACCAGTTTGGCCGGCTGTTCCAGTAGGTATGTAAATACGTTTTCATTTTGTGATTTTTACCAAGTTTACACAACTATAAGTCCTCTAATTTGTTCAATAACTTGTGTATAGTTAAAGTCCTCTAAATATAGTCCTCTAATTTAGTCGTTCATTTCATGTGTATGTATCAAGAACATTAAGAATAAATCTATGATTTTATTGGAATTATTACATCATGAAAAATAAACTATAACTTGTTTTATAAATTAACCAATACTTGTAATACATCAAATTAAGTGTATTTTATAGATCTACAATATTCTTAGCTCTATTTTACCATATGAACAATTATGCTTGAAAATATATAAAACATGATTTATTAACATAACTTGTTAAAATAGAACCTAGGTGGTGATTTTACTTATACAACAAGATGTATAACATATATGTAAATGAAATGAAAAGACGAGAATCATGAATGGACCTTGAGTGAATGAAGATGGTGAGGAACACAATCTAATCTTATACAAACCCTTTGTTTGTAAACTAACTTAAACCCACTTGAATCTTGCAAACCTTTACTAAAAAAAATTAAAACTCCAAATGGTGTTGTTGTTGTTTATGGATCCGGACACAAAGAGGAAGAAACAAAAGAGTTTTTGTTTGATTTTGGGATGCATACAAGTGTTACGTATGGTTCCTGTTATAAGTATAGTTTAGGCAAAGTATGGATCCCATTTCTTTTCTAGTGTCCTAAAAATAGGATAGTGTGTATTGGTTTGTGGTTTCTTGCCGTGAACATGGAGCTCAAAAGTGGGTAGGTACCATTTTATGAGTGATTTGAAAATCACATGTTAACATAGGAGAAACCTTAGTATGGAAATGGAAATGTATATGTTCCATGCAAGATAAAAGTGTTGGAGTTTCTCTTTTTGTTTTGGGAGGTGACGGCTAGACAAGAAACAAAGTAAAAGAGGATTTAATTTTGTGTATAATTTATCCATGTGTATGTGTATGATTAAATAAGGTGGTGTTCATTTATTTGTAGGCATACATGCATTTAAGTGCGTACGCAAGTGTTTCACGTAAAATACGAAAATAAATTATGAAAAGTTATAAATTATATCCGTAAAAATTATATAACACATATTTGACATAAACTTTTATTTGTTAATGTCGGTTTACCCAAAATCTTGGCGAACCGTCTCGTGGGTGTCATGGATGATATTGTTAACGAAGTGCAATCGGCTTTTATCGCGGATAGATAGATTTCATTTTAAATGAAGTTATTCAATGGTGTAAAGTGAAGAAGAAACAAGCGCTTTTCTTCAAGGTCGACTTTGAGAAAGCATATGACTCGGTTAGATGGGATTTTTTAGATGAAGTGCTTAGGAAATTTGGTTTTGGTGACAAGTGGTGCAAATGGATTCAATGTTGTCTTAACTCCTCGAGAGGTTTGATTCTTGTGAATGGTTGTCCTACAGAAGAGTTTCAATACGGTAAAGGTCTTAAACAAGGTGATCCTCTTTCCCATTTTCTTTTTATATTAATCATGGAAAGTCTTCATTTGTCTTTCCAACGTATTATGGACGAGGGTATGTTTAAAGGGATCAAATTAGGTGGAGATATGGTCAATCTATCTCATATATTATGGCGGATGATGCGGTCTTGTTGGACAGTGGTGTAGAAGCAATATTACAACTCTTGTTCATGTTCTTGATTGTTTTTATAAGGTGTCCGGGCTTCGTATAAACATGAGTAAAAGCAAAATTATGAGAGTTCATGTGGATGACGAAAAGGTGAATAGAGCTGCCGATAAACTGGGATGTCTTGTGTTCAAAACCCCATTTGCTTATTTGGGATCAATTGTGGGAGGGAATAATGATCGAACCACTTGTGGAACAAGAACGGAAGATAAAGTCAAGAATGAGATTATCGAAATGGAAAAATGAACACTCTTTCTAATGGAGGTCGCCATACCTAAGCAAATCGGATACTAAGTTCACTCCTTTAATATCACTTTTTCGTTATTAAAGCCCCGCGGGAAAGTGTTGAATTACATTGAAATCTGTTCGTAGTCATTTTTTAATGGGACATGAATAAAGAGTCAAAAAAGCGGCTTGGGTTTAATCTTGAAAAACCACTTGTTGCCAAGGATAGAGGAGGGTTGGGCATATCTAGTCTTTACGCGATGAATAGAGGTCTTTTGTTAAAATGGGTTTGGCGTTTTGTTACTCAAAAGAATACGTTATGGGCTAGAGTCATTCAAGCCTTACATGGAGTTGATGGTAGGATTGGGACATCTCTAAAAGGTGGCCAGAGATCTTGCTGGATGAGCATTATCCAAGAGGTGAATAATTTGGGTCAAAAAGGCATTGATTTTATGAGTCTTATTAGTATTAAGCTGGGAAATAGGGAGAAGACCAGATTTTAGGAGGACAAATGGTGTACAGACAGTATTCTTAAAACTAAATACCCACGGTTATATGCTCTTGAATCATGTAAGCTGATTTCCTGTTTGGTACAAAATGTCTCTTTCTAGCATTTGTTCCTCATGTCCGCAGAAACCCTAGAGGATGGGTAATGATTGAACCAGTTGGTCAGGTTTGGAGGATGCATTTTAAAGGGTGTGATCTCAGCTCGAATGATTTCGTTGGGTTTGGGAATAGAATGTACAGGGGATTTTTCGTGTCATAGATTCATAACTTGATTGATAAGTAAATTCCTTCCTAATTTGAGCGAAAAACTAGTGGAAAAAGTTCATCCGCTATCAAACTTAACATTCATACTTGGAAGATTATGACTAACTCCTCCTACTAGATTTAAATTTCTTGCAGGGGAATTTGCATCGACTCCATTCAATGGCGAAACCTGTGAAGGATGGAAACGACTTCTTCATTTGTTTCTTTTCTTGTTTTGGTGGCGAGGGACGTGGTAAAAGTTTTATTACGCGCTGGTGGGGTAATTGATGACGTAAGTTGGAATCCTTACGACTGGGAAATAGGGTTGGATAAACGGCGTCTCCTCAAAAACCAAAAAGATGCTAAGAAGGCGTTTTCTTCTTAATTGGAGTATTAGATGGTTGTTCCGAAATAAGATCCTCTTCAATACCAAGAGCCCTGTGAAGGCGATCTGTCGATGAAGTTTCAATTAACTCTTTCATTGGTGTTCTGCTATAGAGTAAAAATATTCGTCGCATTGAATGAAATGGTCCCACCTCTTAGTTCCTTGTAATGTCTTTTCGGGTGCTTTATGTAGTGGGTTTGTGGTGTTCGGGGCTTGTTTGGGGATCTTCAAATCCACCCGGAGTGAAAACCGGTGCTCGGCCTCGTGGTGGGGGGTTTTTCTTTGGGCAATTGACAACCGAGTGATCGGTCTCTGTCCAAAAGTTTTTTCATCCCTTTAGTCTCCCTCGCAGTTAAAGTCCCGAAGGTTTGTTCCTTTTTACTTTCGTTTCTTTGTTTTTGTAAGTACTTTTGTGGCTTCTAGCTTCTTGCTAGTTCCCTTCTTTTCTGCTATATATGATCAACCGTTTAAAAAAAATCTACTTATTTTTAACCCTTAATAATACTTGAATGGTACACCAAATCTTGAATTACTCTTGCCCTTTTACTTTTTGTGTTGTCTGCCGAATGTCCACAAGAGGAAAAGAGAGAAATTTTCTTTTCTTTTGTTTTGTGACTTATGAGAATTATTATTAGTTAGGTGGTGAATTATATAGCTAGTAAAAAGAGTATTACATGCATCTACTTTTTGACAAATGAACGATATATAGGATGAAGTGTTTTAGGGTTGTGTTGATGCCCTTGGACCGAATATTATGGAGAGAGAAATGAGGATTTAAGGCTAGTTGTCACAAGATTTCTTATGTATAAGAGTTAAACATAAGAATGGAAGGTTTGCTAAATCAAGGAAGGATTCCATGTTGGGATTACTCTTTTTGGGCTTAGTGTTGGCGGCAAAAGAAGCAAGAGTAAAAAAAATATACAATTTTTGTGTTTAGCTTTTAAATGTGAAGGTATAAGTATAGGTAAGAAGATGGTGTTGATTTATTTGCATGCATGCATGTACTTAAGTATATGCGTAAGTGTTTTACGTACAAATACGAAAATAAAATACCAAAACTTATAAATTATCTTCATAATAATTATATAGCACTTGCTTGACGTTTTTATTTGTTTGATGTCAGTTTACGTTTAATGTTGATTTTTAGTTTACGCGATTTAACTAAACGATGAAAATTAAAAGTAAACGCGTAACTGTTTAAAATAATTATTTGAATGATTATTGACGTAAAAGACGTGAAAATGTGAATTGTTACACCACTAGGAAGTCCCATCATATTTTTTAAAAGTTTTTAATGAATTAGTGTGTATTTATTTTATCATTTAGATTGAATTGGGGTTTCCTAATTTATTTGGCAATTACTGATGAAAAATTAGAGTTTTTGTTTGTGATTTTTTTAACTTTGTTATCAGAATATAGTATAAATTATCAGGGTAATTAGGGTGGGGATTTAATTATTATTTGAATTAGGGAAGTTTTTGTTTGTGGTATTAGTATTAGAGATGACAGAGGTTTAGGTTTGAGGATGAAAATGATTGAAAGGATGTTTAGTTAATGGATTGGGTTTTGAAAATATATGGTTTTTATGAAATTAGCCATTATGCAAGTCAGCAAGATGGTATGGCTATTTCACCATATCAAAGATATAGAGTCAACTAATTGCAAACAAAATGTGTATCTCTTCCTATGTACATTATGATATTCACTTATTGCTTCTGATGAACATTTGGTCATTAATGTATTTATAGGTGGAAGATGCAGAAGGCACTACCACGGATGATGACTCAATCGAAGCCACTGTTACCGCATGATTCTGATGAAGTTTGATAATATTGTATTTGTCTTACCCCGCTAAGATCGGAAACACGAGGTGCGACGTTTTGATTTTATCGCATAAGATACAAGATTCTACCATACATGATTTACAAGAAATTTAGATTTACAATGTTTCAGAAAATACAATCTCAAATAATGGGAACCCTTTTGTCTTTAGAAATCATTCTGTGAAGGGAGGTCTTTGATGATCAATACCTTCAAATAATAAATGTTGATCACACCTGAAAATGATACTAAAAAAGGTCAACATAAAGTTGGTGAGCTCGTAGGTTTAGAAGTAAACCAGTTGATGTGCTAGAGTTTAAGAGTGGACAATAGTACAATATGAAAACAGAATGCAAGCAGTAGTATTTAGATTTCCAACATAGCAATCACATGATGCCATAGAAATCCAACAGAATCATAGTAATCAATTCATACCAACCATTCACAATGGTCCATGCGCTTATAGTCCTCCGAACCTATCGCCTACCAGCTGGAGCTACATAGTCGGCTAAATAGTCTTATGCACAAGTTCAACTAGAACCTTGCATGAATAGATGTCCGAATAGAATTTGCATACATAGATCTCATGGCATTCACATAATCAATCATAGGCACATAGAATTGTCCAAAAACGTAGGAATTATTTTACACAGTAGTAAAAGTAGTTGAAATAAACTTGAGTATCATTTTCCCCCAACAAAAAATAGTTTGAAAAATAGGGCTATGAGAACTCACATCAAATAAAGATGATAGTAGCTGAAAATAGATGATCACTAACTAACGCACAACGGTGCCCGACCACGACCTATTAACAAGTTTTATCTTAGTGGTTTGTTGTATGAAAAAGGTCTTAATGTACATGCCTTTGTAATAGTATTTTAAA
>BQNB010088389.1:0-27675 GCA_026074375.1 Tanacetum coccineum | reverse complement strand
TTTTTTGAAAACTTATAAAAACAAAGTTGTAAATAAGCTAAAAATAAGCACTTTTAATAAAAGAAACTTTTTAAGAAAAGCATTAAATAAGCTGTTAAACAGCTTTTAACTAGACAGTTACTACTTAACTAGGCATGAGCATTTACTAAATTGATTTGAATCTAGAAATACAAATGACCCTTAACAGATTTAGACTAGTATTATCCTAACTTATGAAAAACTAATTATCCCTATCCTAGCTTATAAATTTAGCACAAACAGATTAAAATGAAAGATCAAAACCAAAATCTTAAGACCAAATGGTCTCAAGCAGTACTAACTTATGGTTAGTACTGCTAAGCCAAACACCCCCTTAATTTTATGAAAATCCATTTAAGCTTATGAGATTTAAATCTAGTGGTTAAAACTTGTATACCAGATAATGAACAGATAATAACAACCTTAATAAGCATAAAACTATAAGCAAATAAGCCAAAAACAATAAGCTACTATGTATGCTAATTTTTTTATTTTTTTATTGATTTTTAAGACAAAAAGAATAACACTAAGATTTATGCTATATTATTAGAAAACAGATTATTAGAACTACTTAATAAGCATAAAAACATAACAATAATCTCAATTAAGCAACAACTAAGCAGTATATAAGCAGATTAAGCAAAATTAAGCTAGGAAAATTAAGACAGAAAGAGTAAATGAACTTACAAGAAACCTTAGCTAAGCAAAGGCAATAAAGGCTCAATAAGCTCAAATGAGCTGTCTACAAGCTCCAGCTTATCCAAGGATAAGCTGGTAGGGTCCCATAAGCTCTTCCATTGTAAGATTATCATCCAAAAGCTCCAGATCCATATAGGGTAGGTATTTAGCTAAGTTTAAAAGTTTAAATTGAGAAGGGCTTATGATGAGCTTAAGAACAATAACAGCTTATTTGATGAAGATTTAAGTAAAAGTGAGCTTGTGAAAAGTAGAATACAATATGAAAACTTGATTCTTATTAAGAGAAAAAACTGAGTACAATACTGAAATTTGAATTACAATAAGCAACTATTAATCTAAGACATTTTGAAACAAAATTACAAAATAAGTTGAAAATTCTAAAGACTAAGTAACTCCCTTATTATGTGAGTATGAGGGGCTATTTATAGCCTGCAAATGAAGCTTCTAGGTCTTCTTAGCCTGCTCCTCATCAATAGATCTTGCCCCTTCATTCAATGCCCATCATTGGATCCTTTTTGTGGCTGTTGGATTAAAAGAATGATCACACGGATTGCCAACATGGCATTCTTTGTATCAGACCTCGTGTGCTTCTTTTGTGAGTACTTTAGTGTAAAAACTTTGTCCTTGGTGTGCTTTCTTGCTATATCCGCGTGTCAGACCTTTTTAGGTTTCAACCAATCAAAACCTTGTGTGACGTATAACTCTGCAAGGGTGTTCTTTGGTGCTTGAATTACTTAGCCACGTCCTCAATTTTTATTTCCCCTTTGATTTGAGCTTATGGTTTAACGAGAGAGACAATGAATAGTAACAAATATTTACCCGTGTTTTTTAACTGTATAAGGGTGGGGGTTTGACTTTGAGTTTTGTGGGCTTTGACTTGGCTTTTATAAAATGGGATTGGGCTGGGTTATGGTTAATAAGTTTTGGATTTAGGGTAAATAAAGGATAACGAGTGTTAACTCTTATATATTAAAGAGTTAACACCGTTAGGGTTTAGGGGACCATTTTTGCAATTTGGTTTGACTTGAAGGGCTGTTTTGGAAATTTGTGGGTTTTGTCATTTAGTGGTTGACTAATGTTGACTAAGGGTTGACTTTGGTTGACCTTTGATAGTATTCTCCCGGCTCTTGTATTCTCTTTCCTTTCCCGTGTCCGTGTTTGTTCGGTTTTGACCATTTTTCTTGTGATATTTGCATTATACGTACCTACACAATCACAAAGACAAAACAAGCAATATACAAACATTTTATGCACAATTTTGTCTTTTTAGGGCCTATTTTGATATAAAAAGGATATGTGTTTTCACACATATCAGGATCCTTAATAGTTCTTTGTCTTTTGAAGAAGAAGACATGTTTCAGGGATTTCTGGTGTTTTTCTTTTGCTTTTGTTAATCAAAGACGCCTTTTTATAAGGTAAAAGTTTGATTTGTTCAAGATTAATTAAATACTTTTTTTGGTGCAGAGATAAAATTAAATATTTGGTGCTTGCGGTTAACCAAAAATCACACAAACAATATTTCCTTAACTATAAACTAATTACATAAAGAAAATGTGAGTGAAAAATTGGATGGAATTATTGAAAAATAAAGTTACAAGATAGGAATATCACCTCTACTCATCCGTTTAACGTTTCATGTATACAAATATCATCTCGACTCATCCGTTTAACGTCTCGTCTCATGTATATGAATATCATCTCCACTCATCCGTTTAGCGTCTCATGTACATCAATAACATCTCGACTCATCCGTAGTAACGTCTCATACTCTCATGTACATAAATATTGTCTTGACTCATCCGTATATCATACAAGTAGCTGAGCCCGTTCTTTAAAACTACATAGTGAATGCCCCGAGCTAGAAATTTATGCACATGCACGTGTAAAATAATAAAGATAATATATTATTGAATTTTGTTTTTGTACCATTACATAATGAAATATCATCTCTATTTATAATGAAACATAACTTGTAGATTAAGATAACTAACCTTAAACCTAATGGACCCAAGCCCACAATCGGGTTTGGTCCATAATCTTATCGTCTAACACTTCCTCGCAGTTTGAACGCAGTCTTCTGAACGGACAAACTGGAATGAATGTTGAAAGCCGCTTCTTCTTTTCCACATCTTCTTTTTTTGTTTGTTTAAGTGGAAGCATAATTGTATTTGGCGGCATAGTTGTTTAATTGCTTGCGACACCCTCCTTTGCGTGACGATTTTTTTAAGTCATGGCTTGCTTTGCCTTTAGGAGGGAGTGGCAATTTAATAATCTACTTGTGGCAATTTGATAATCAACTTATTTTGTTTACGACAATGATCTTCGACAATGAAAACAATAGATGATGAAAAAAAATATAGTTGATCGAAGGCAACTCAACATATTTTGTTTTGTTTTGACGGCTAGGGTTTAGGGTTTATGCATTGAATACGAAAAATAAAATCCTAATTAAAATAATAAAGCTAAAATAGCGGAATCCCTCCGGATCATCGGCGAGTAGCCGATGACCGGAGGATAACAAATTTTGTTGGTGGATCTTACCTAGAGCTCAGATACCATGTAAAATAATAAATATAATATATTATTGAATTGTGTTTTTGTGCCATTACATAATGAGATATCATCTTTATTTATAATGAAACATAACTTGTAGATTAAGATAACTAACCCTAAGCCTAATGGACCCAAGCCCACAATCGGGTTTGGTTCATAATCTAATCGTCTAACACTTCCTCACAGTTTGAACGTCAGTCTTCTAGACGAACAAACTGGAATGAATGTTGAAAGAAGCTTCTTCTTTTCCACATCTTCTTTATTTGTTTGTTTAAGCGGAAGCATAATTGTATTTGGCGGCGTAGTTGTTTAATTGCTTGCGACATCCTTCTTTGCGTGACGATTTTTTTTACGTCATGGCTTGCTTTGCCTTTAGGAGGGAGTGGCAATTTGATAATCTATTTGTGGCAATTTGATAATCAACTTTTGTTGTCTACGAAAAAACACCGAACACGAGAGTCTTCAGAAAATTTTGGTTTCATCCTGCAAACAATCACAAGTACAAACACAACAAGAACAACGAAGTAAGAGTACAATCCCTCCTCACACACCATTGAAAATAAGAAAGAAAAATTAGATATGGATAAAGCAGGGGTGCTCCCACGAAGCGCTTTATTTTTTGGTAACCGAGTCGACATAGCTTGACTCGATCCCCTGAATTTTTTTTTTTTCATTGTCTTAGGGAAAGTTGGAGATACGAGACAACCATTGTTGGTGTGTCCCCTCCGAAGTAGTGCTTGAGTCGGTGGCAGTTTACTTTGAAGTTTGATCCGTCGGTATGAGATAATTTTGCAGTGCCATATGGAAAAATTTCGGTTATAGTGAAAGGGCTGGACCATCGGGTTTTAAGCTTTCACCTTGACGAATATCTTTAGACGAGAGTGAAAAGCAAGACTTTGATCCAATATCTGAAAATGCGGTTTTTGATCTTTGAGTCGTGAAGCTTCTTCGTCCTCTCCTTATAAATTAAAGAATTCTCGTATGCTTGATCACGAAGCTGATTAGTTCATTAAGTTTAAGCTTACGGTGATCGCCGCGGTTTTAGATCAATATTAGGCATGTTAATACCCAATACGGCTCTCATGCTCTATTCGATAGTAGATGACATGACTTTTCTACACGTGCTTGTAAGGGGTGCAAACAATTGGTGTCTTATAAGCGGGGTACGGAAAAAAAATATTTACCATAGACGCGTCATCAAGCATAATCAGGACCATGAGGCGACAGATTGTCTCCAACTGGTGCTTTCTTAAAATTCGTTTTTAACCATGATTTGGACCCTAGACTTGATCCACTTGTTGAGGGTGTACCGAGTAAGCTAGTAGCAAGACGATGAGTTGACCCCATACCTTAGACGATTACTTTAGCCAAAATTTTCATTACAGAACTGGGTCCCTAACGATTGAGATTTTAATAGCTCTCGGTCTTTCCGAATCGGGCAAAAAGATATTTCAAAAACTTAACTACAACTCTAGCATCGTTAGTGGGGAGCGTCTTGGCTTCAACCCATTTGGATAGGTAATCGACTGCTACGAGTATGTACTTATTTCCACTAGATGACAGAAATAAGGTCCAAGGAAGGTCTATGCACCAGAATTCAAAGATTTCACCCACACTTGGATGGAATTTTGTGGCATCTCATCACGTTGTGAAATTTTTCCTTGACGTGGCATGAGTCACAATTTTTGACTAACTCATGGGCATCTTTGTAGATTGTGGGCCAATAAAATCCTGAGTCAAAAACCTTTTTGGCGGTGTAGTTGGCACGTAAATGTCCCTCGGTTGGTGTCTACTATAGGTCAAGGCTTTGAGGATGTCGCAGTCTGCTTGGGCCTTGAAACACATCGCCGGATCACTTGATCCGCACAGGTTTTGAATAGAAAAGGGTCGTCCCAAAAATAGTGTTTGACATCTTTGAAAAATTTGTTTTTCTGCTGAGTTGACATTCCTTTGACAATGAAATTCCCCGCGTGGTAATTTGCATAATCGACAAACCACGGGGTACTTAGGTCACCACGAGAAATCACCATATTAAGTGTCTCGAGAGGAAAAATTTTCGTTTATTTCCTTTGGATCGAGGAACATTTTCATACGGGTTTTCTAATCGGGAAAGATTGAATCGGCTGCGTAGTTCTCGGCTCCCTTCGTATCAATTACATTTAAAATCAAAATTACTGAAGATTGGTCAAAACCGGAAGAATTAGAATTATAGAAATTTTGATTCATTGGTTGACACTGAAAACTCATATGAGGTCCCCCGCAGTTTTCACAATAAGGCTCATCGAAGATCAATTGATCACATTGAAAAGTCTCATGAGGACCCCCACAACGGGTACAACAAAGATATTGTGGAAGACTTGGTGAAGTTTGTGGAAAATTATTATCAAAGTCTTGATTTTAACACGGTTCCGGATTATAGATAAACGGAACTTGAGGTGGACAATCGTAACCATAATGAGCATCGTTTAAACAAAACTCACAAGAATACGTCTTGTACTGGGGCAGGTTATCCGAAGACATGTCGAAGAATTAAACAAATAAGAGGGTAAAGAAGATAAGAATTAAACGAATAAGAGGATAGAGAAGATTATTTATAGCCAAATACATAAGAAAGAAAAATATTTTTGGTAACCGATAATGAAACAAGTGTACGGTAGCTCTCTAGAAAACGCACAAAGAAGCGGAGGAGCGGGTAAGCGCGAAGCGTTTTAAAAACCTTCTCTTTTCGGGTCGAAGTTCGTTGGATCGACCCTCCTTATACCTCTCTTATAGTTTGTAATCTAAAGGTGAGCCGATTTCACAAGTGACACAATTTTTTTGGAATTTTTGATTACTTGATAATAGAAAAAAATATATTAACAAATGAAAGCGATAACTTCATGGGGAAGGGTCTTCAAACACTAATCTTCAAACGTATACATTAATCGTTTCACAACCTCTCCGGCAGCGGCACCAAAAATTGATTTGGATATTTTAGCTATATATAATATATAAGTAATATATATATAAACTAAATATCAATTATAGAAGAGAGAGTGAGAATTCCAAGAGGCTTTTAAGAGATTATTTACTTTTATCCAAAGTAAAACCCTAAAAAAACTTCCCGGGTCGTTTCCGACGGTGTGAGTGCGGTTTAAAATCGTGATTAAGTTTCTTTGATCGCGTGTGTTGGATATGATCACATAGTGATTTGGAATCTATTTCTATAAATAAAATACAAAAATAAGTAAAGGCAAACCTAAAATTAAAGCAATTAAGGCTAAAACACGAAAAATGATAACGGGATTCAAATCCCGTTCTTTAAAAACCTAAATTCTACAAATTTGACCCTAAAAATGCGAATTTAATTTTTAACAATCCTAAATGATAAATAATTTTAGAAAAAAGAATTATATTTTTTTGACTTTTATATTTTTTATTATGAATTAAAAACAGTTTTTTATCTAAATTAAATATTAAAAATACTAAACTAATTATAAAAAATCTGAAAAAAATATGAAAAGTACTTTATACTATGCTAATCCTATGAAAAATAAAATGGGGGCAAACAGCTTATCTCAATAAGCTATTAATAAGCAAAAAGGGGCTAAAAGGCTTAAGCTGCCAAAAGGTGTTAAGTATTTAATAGTGCAAAGTATTAACGAAAAAGTCCCAAGGGCGAGTGGTAGTGGGTGTGTGTGTTAAAACTTGGTTGAGTTGGGTAGAGGTCAAGGGTTCGAGCCTAGCTCACCCCTGACTTCCTTAATTCCCAGGTTTTTTTATTTTTTGAAATTTCTTTTTGATAAAGCTTTAAAACCTGAAAATAAGCAACTTTTGTGAAATGCCTTTTTATAAAAACCTAAAATAAGCTGAATTAAGTTAACAGCTTTGCCTTTTTAAACTAAGACTTAACTAAGTCACTATATAGCTAACTGTTTTGCTTTTTTATGACTAATAAGCACAAAGTAAAAGCAAATAAGCTCAAAGCAAATGATACCTAACCCTAATAAGCACTTGTGAACAAAAATAAGCAAAGAAAACAAGCAGAAAAGCACTAAAAAGCAATAAGACATATTGAATATATAAAACAGTTTACAAAGGCTAACTTACTACTTTTAAGCCAATTTTTAAAAGCCATAAGCTATCCTTATGGCTTAATGGCTTATATACAAATCAAGCTTATCCTATAAACTACAATAATCATCAAAGCAAAAGGAGTTTGAAATTAAGATAAGCCATGAAAAAGGCTTATGAAAAAGCTGAGTACACTATGATTTTAGTTTTTTTCAAAGATTTTAAAAGGACAAAATGGCTTTTTGCAGTCTTGATTTTAAGCTAGTAAATGATGTTATAAATCTAAGATAAGCTAAATTAGATTAATCCCTATACCTAATGAACTTGGTGCAAGAAAAATCATAAGTTAAAACACACTTTAGCTTATCTAAATTTGCTTTTGAAAGATGGACATTTTAAACTTTACATGAACTAGACAGATTATGACCAACTATACCAAAACTGAAAGTAAAACAAAGCTAAACTTAACCTACTGCATTTTAAAACTAAAAACAACACAAATCAACACTATAAATCTATTTTTAAAGTCCTTATCAAATAAGCTTATTCTAAAGTGATTTAACACCACATATTTAGACAACTTTTAGACAAAACCATAAAACTCACATTAAAACTTTAAAACTTTTTAAAAACTGATTGACACAACTCAAAAGGGGTTGTTAAAGTTGGATTAATGACCCAAACACTTTTTAAACCATTTTGACCCATTTTCCCTCTTAAACCAAACACCCCCTTAAAATCTCAAAAACCATTTTTAAACATCAAAAGTTAGTGTTAAGCTGAAATTTATAAAGACAGATTTAAAGATAAGCAAATAAAAGATAAATACGCAAAGATTAAGGAAAAATAAGCACTTAATGATAAGTTAGACTAAAAAGCTTATTTTAGGACAGATTCATTGAAACAATAAACTACTGTTTTTACAACTAAAAACATAACAACTTAAGCTGACATTAGACCAAAAAAGCATGAATAGGCACAAAATAAGCATGAATAAGCATATATAAGCAGTAAATAAGCAAAACATAAAATAAGCTTTAAGACAATAAAAGTGAAAGTACCTCTGTCCTTTTGCTTAAAATAAGGACTGAATGCTCAAAAGAGCTTATTCTACAAGCTCTAGCTTGTTGTAAACAAGCTAGGAGGGTCCAATAAGCCCATCCCCAAAATTCCCTTTGGCTATTTTTTTTTTTTTATTCTTCGCTAAGTGAAGCTAATTTAATTAGTGTAGATTTTGAGTGAAATTGAGTTAAAACAATAATGAGCTTATGAAAAGGACTTGTATACTGAATTAAGCTTAAATTGCATTAAGTGAAAACAGAATTTAAATTGAACTTAATTGAAATTTTATAAATCTTAAAAAGGTTACAATGCTTGAAAAATAAAATATTGAAAAATTAAATAAGCTGGTAAATAAGCATAAAGTTAATCTATATTAGGGTTTCCCAATAACTATTTCTGTTCCCCGTATTTTAGTATAGATTTAATTTTAGGATTTCCCTATAACTAATCTTGTTTTCCCGTAGATTAAATTAAGTTTTATTTAATTAGTTATAATTATATCAGTGTTTCCATCATATCATATATTCTCCATCATTCAATTTCTCATCAAACCAGGATAATTTTCAATTGCAGCCTCGTTGGGACATACGACCCGGGAATATCTCTTCCGGAATTTTTTTATCATTGATTTGATTCTTATATATTTTATTTCTAAGTAGGTCTTGACTTTTTACCTTTGTCAAGGGTGAAGAGTTTGGATTTGCCTAGTATTTTATATATATACTATCAGACGAAACAAGGAGAATCATCAACAGAATTAGGTTTGGAATCATAAGTGAATGAATTCTCATCTCCAGAATTGCATGTCGGATGAACACTTGGCAAAGTCTGTGGGAGCTCATCAATGGTTTGATTGCATTGTTCTGGATTAGAGATAATCAAAGCTTTTGGTGGATAATTATAACCAATATGAGCATCGTTCCTACAAGACTTGCAAGTACATCGTTGAAAAAAGATATCATCTAACGAATCACCACACTTGTAACAACAATTGTGGTTAATTTGTAGAGGACTTTGCGAAGAATTTACACCGGGGTCTTGATTGAAGACGAATAGCTCTTGAGGTGCACTAACAATGTTAGTCTTGTCATTGGATGACTGAGAAGTGTTTAGAATTTCGTTTTTATCATGAATTGTATACCAACCTTCATTCAAACACTTTCGCACAAAAGCACAAGGCTGACAATATAGACCATCAACCGGGTCTCCACAAGTTGTACAATTGTGAGGGGGTTTAGGAACAAGAATCTTGTCTTCAAGAACCCCTTTTGAACAACAAAAGTCTGCAGTGTACAAAGCTCCACAAGACGAGCATTCTTTAATCAAGAAGAAAGGGTTCAAACGATAATCGAGTGACGCCATAAGAATTAAACAATTTAGAGGGTTAAGAAAAGAATTAAATGGATAAGAACAAAAAGAATATTATTTTTGGGTTTTTCAAAAGTTTATTCACAATCTAATTTTAACGGACAACGAGATAGACAACTTGTACCAAATAATCAAACTTACTTCACGGTAGCTCTTAAATTTTTTACCTTTTAAGGTGAGCCGTATTTCGTAAGTGACACAAATGGTAAGTTTTTAAATCTTTGATTCGAGTTGGGAACTTATTATGGATAATACCTCAATTGAAGGTATTATTTGTTGGTGTTCTTTTACCAACTTTGTAACTTTTTAAATATTACTAATTAACGAGAAAATTTTTAAAGAGCAAATATTTTTGTATTTTTGTTTTTAAACTTCTACTTATACTAAAAAGGAAAGAAAAATATTTTTTACTTTTTATAATTATATATTTTTTTCTTTCTTAAAAGCGTAACTTTCGAAAATGAAAGGTTCTCCAAATCACGATCGACAAACTTCAAACGAGAGAATCTTATTCACAAATCCCCGGCAGCGGTGCCAAAAATTTGATTGCTAGTAAATCAACACACGTAATTATAAAATATAATATGATAGAAAATTATCAAATTACCCTTGAGGACAAATGTAAAAAGGAAAATCTTCACAAATATATATAATATAATACGTAGATTAACCGGGAAGTATGATTCCCGAGTCGTTATTCCCCAACGATTTATGAAATTGAAACCACGTTTGTTGTTTGGATAATGATTTGAATTGGTAACCAAGATTGATTTGATTATCTATTTCTATGAATTAAAAACAATTTAAAATAATCAAATGATAACAATTAAGCACGAAAACAAATAATGGGAAATCAAACTTTAACTAAAAACGCAAAACGGGAACCCTAAACGGCAGTTAAAAACCCTAAATTTCCAAAATTAAACCTAAATTGAATTTTTCTTTTTAAATAGACTCTAATTGACTAAAAAGTAAGTTTAAAGAAAACTAGACCAAAAACGGATTGGAAATGAGCTTAAAAACACGAAAAACGAGAACGAAAACGAATCCCGTTCTTTAAAGATTAAAATTTTGCAATTTTAACCCTACGGAAACAAAACTATTTTTCCTAGGAACTATATGATAAAAGAAAATTTTCTAAAAAAGATTTATATTTTTTTGATTATTTATCTATTTTTTATGATTTTTTAAAGTTTTTAACAAAAATAAATGTTTAAAAATACTAACCTAATTATAAAAATTCTAAAAAAAATTATAGAAAATAGCTTGAACTAAATAGAACCTAGGAAAAATAAGCTTGATTACACAGCTTATCGAATAAGCTGTGTAATAAGCTTAAAACAGCTTATAAGCTAAAAAGGGAAAACGTGTATAAAAATTAAATGTTGTAAATGTTTAACGAAAAAGACCCCAGGGCGCGTTGGTAGAGAGGTGTGTGGTGTGTTGCTATAAAAGGGTAGAGGGTGTTGAGGTCGGGGGTTCGAGTCTTGCTCACCCTCGATTTCCACCTTCTCCCCCTTTTTTTAAAAAAAACTTATAAAAGCAAAGTTTTAGAAAAGCTGAAAATAAGCACTTTTTATAAAAGAATTTTTTTATAAAAAGCCCTAAATAAGCTAGAAAATAGCTGAAAAGCAAACAGAAACACTTAGCTTAATTTTTGGAGTTTTCCTTAAACTAAATAAGCTAGAAGACTAAATAAGCTAAAGTTAAGACTGAATAAGCTAAAATATGCTAAACCTAAGCTAATGAGCTAAACAGAACTAAAAATAAGCAACTAAATAAGCTAGAAGACTAAATAAGCTCTTTTATTAAAACTAATAGCCAAACAGTCCCTAGGCAGACTTTGAGCTTAAAATTAAGCTTATAAGTGGATCCTTAGGCCAAGAAACTTATTACCTACTTAAAGCAGAGCTAATAAGCTACTTAGAATTGCAAACCAAATTAATTTTGAAAAACAGATAAGCAAAGAAAAAGCACTATGAAACAGCTATTAGCTACTGACTTAGTTACTTTTGGTTTAACTAAAAAAAACTAGAATAAGCTTACAAGGACTTAATAAGCTATAAACTAACTAATTCTAACCTAATAAGCTATTTTAAGTAGAATTTTAGCAAAACTAAAAAGCAATAAGCTAAATTACTCTAATAAGCACTTAATTAAAACTTAACAGCCAAACAAGCCTTGCAGGGATCTTTGAGCTTATTTTTCAATAAGCTCTTAAATCCTTATGCACTTATAAGCTAAACTAGATAAAACTACTACTAAAAAGCTCCTAAAAACTACTTTTGAAATTTATTTTGAAATTCATTTGCTTATTGAAAAAGCTAAACAAAAACAGACAGAATACTCAGCTCCTGCTGAATTTTATTTTGACAATGAAAAGACAAAATGCACTTTTAAAAGCTAAAAACAGATATCCAAAAGAGCTTTTTATGGAAAATCAACATGAAACAGATTAACTATGGACCAAAAACTTCTTTAAGATTGAAAATCAGATTCTAAAAACAGCTAATACCCTCTGATTTATTGAATTGAAAAAGCTTTTTCTCACTTTTTCTGTCTGATGCAATGTGCACAATTAAAACTCAAAATCAAACCAGACAAAATGCAGGCCAAAGACACTTAATTCTATGCTTCTAAAAAACACAAATCTTAGGACAAAATAGGCATGAGCATTTACTAAATTGATTTGAATCTAGAAATACAAATGACCCTTAACAGATTTAGACTAATATTAACCTAACTTATGAAAAACTAATTATCCCTATCCTAGCTTATGAATTTAGCACAAACAGATTAAAATGAAAGATCAAAACCAAAATCTTAAGACCAAATGGTCTCAAGCAGTACTAACTTATGGTTAGTACTGCTGAGCCAAACACCCCCTTAATTTTATGAAAATCCATTTAAGCTTATGAGATTTAAATCTAGTGGTTAAAACTTGTATACCAGATAATGAACAGATAATAACAACCTTAATTAGCATAAAACTATAAGCATATAAGCCAGAAATAATAAGCTACTATGTATGCTAAATTTTTTTTATATTTTTTATTGATTTTTAAGACAAAAAGAATAACACTAAGATTTAAGCTATATTACTAGAAAACAGATTATTAGAACTACTTAATAAGCATAAAAACATAACAATAATCTCAATTAAGCAACAACTAAGCAGATTAAGCAAAATTAAGCTAGGAAAATTAAGACAGAAAGAGTAAATGAACTTACAAGAAACCTTAGCTAAACAAAGGTAATAAAGGCTCAATAAGCTCAAATGAGCTGTCTACAAGCTCCAGCTTATCCAAGGATAAGGTGGTAGGGCCCCATAAGCTCTTCCATTGTAAGCTTATCATCCAAAAGCTCCAGATCCATATAGCGTAGGTATTTAGCTAATTTTAAAAGTTTAAATAGATTAATGATTAAGTTTAGCTTAATTCCAAGCTTAGAGACTTGAGAAGAACTTATGATGAGCTTATTAGAGGTTTAAGAACAATAACAGCTTATTTGATGAAGATTTAAGTAAAAGTGAGCTTGTGAAAAGTAGAGTACAATATGAAAACTTGATTCTTATTAAGGGAAAAAACTGAGTACAATACTGAAATTTGAATTACAATAAGCAACTATTAATCTAAGACATTTTGAAAGAAAATTACAAAATAAGCTGAAAATTCTAAAGACTGACTAACTCCCTTATTGTGTGAGTGTGGGGGGCTATTTATAGCCTGCAAATGAAGCTTCTAGGTCTTCTTAGCCTGCTCCTCATCAATAGATCTTGCCTCTTCATTCAATGCCCATCATTTGATCCTTTTTGTGGCCGTTAGATTAAATGAATGATCACACGGATTGCCAACATGGCATTCCGTGTGTCAGACCTCGTGTGCTTCTTTTGTGAGTACTTTAGTGTAAAAACTTTGTCCTTGGTGTGCTTTCTTGCTATATCTGCGTGTCAGACCTTTTTGGGTTTCAACCAATCAAAACCTTGTGTGACGTATAACTCTACCAGGGTGTTCTTTGGTGCTTGAATTACTTAGCCATGTCCTCAATTTTTATTTCCCCTTTGATTTGAGCTTATAGTTTAACGGGAGAGACAATGAATAGTACCAAATATTTACCCGCGTTTTTTTTAACTGTATAAGGGTGGGGGTTTGACTTTTAGTTTTGTGGGCTTTGACTTGGCTTTTATAAAATGGGATTGGGCCGGGTTATGGTTAATAAGTTTTGGATTTAGGGTATATAAAGGATAACGAGTGTTAACTCTTATATATTAAAGAGTTAACACCGTTAGGGTTTAGGGGACCATTTTTGCAATTTGGTTTGACTTGAAGGGCTGTTTTGGAAATTTGTGGGTTTTGTCATTTTGTGGTTGACTAATGTTGACCAAGGGTTAACTTTTGTTGACCTTTGATAGCATTCTCCCGGCTCTTGTATTCTCTTTCCTTTCCCGTGTCCGTGTTTGTCTGGTTTTGACCGTTTTTCTTGTGATATTTGCATTATACGTACCTACACAATCACAAAGACAAAACAAGCAATATACAAACATTCTAAGCACAATTTTGTCTTTTTAGGGCCTATTTTGATATAAAAAGGATATGTGTTTTCACACATATTAGGATCCTTAACAGTTCTTTGCCTTTTTGAAGAAGAAGACATGTTTCAGGGATTTTCGGTGTTTTTCTTTTGCTTTTGTTAATCAAAGACGCCTTTTTATAGGGTAAAAGTTTGATTTGTTCAAGATTAATTAAATACTTTTTTTGGTGCAGAGATAAAATTAAATATTTGGTGCTTGCGGTTAACCAAAAATCACACAAACAATATATCCTTAACTATAAACTAATTACATAAAGTAAATGTGAGTGAAAAATTGGATGGAACTGTTGAAAAATAAAGTTACAAGATAGGAATATCACCTCTACTCATCCGTTTAACGTTTCATGTATACAAATATCATCTCGACTCATCCGTTTAACGTCTCGTCTCATGTATATGAATATCATCTCCACTCATCCGTTTTGCTTCTCATGTACATCAATAACATCTCGACTCATCCATAATAACGTCTCATACTCTCATGTACATAAATATCGTCTTGACTCATCCGTATACCATACAAGTAGCTGAGCCCGTTCTTTAAAACTACATAGTGAATGCCCCGAGCTAGAAATTTATGCACATGCATGTGTAAAATAATAAAGATAATATATTATTGAATTTTGTTTTTGTACCATTAAATAATGAGATATCATCTCTAGTTATAATGAAACATAACTTGTAGATTAAGATAACTAACCTTAAACCTAATGGACCCAAGACCACAATCGGGTTTGGTCCATAATCTAATCGTCTAACACTTCCTCGCAGTTTGAATGCAGTCTTCTAAATGGACAAACTGGAATGAATGTTGAAAGCCGCTTCTTCTTTTCCACATCTTCTTTTTTTGTTTGTTTAAGTGGAAGCATAATTGTATTTGGCGGCATAGTTGTTTAATTGCTTGCGACATCCTCCTTTGCGTGACGATTTTTTTACGTCATGGCTTGATTTGCCTTTAGGAGGGAGTGGCAATTTAATAATCTACTTGTGGCAATTTGATAATCAACTTATTTTGTCTACGACAATGATCTTCGACAATGAAAACAATAGATGATGAAAAAAAATATAGTTGATCGAAGGCAACTCAACATATTTTGTTTTGTTTTCACGGCTAGGGTTTAGGGTTTATGCATTGAATACGAAAAATAAAATCCTAATTAAAACAATAAAGCTAAAATAGCGGAATCCCTCCAGATCATCGGCGAGTAGCCGATCACCGGAGGATAATAAATTTTGTTGGTGGATCTTACCTAGAGCTCGGATACCATGTAAAATAATAAAGATAATATATTATTGAATTGTGTTTTTGTGCCATTACATAATGCGATATCATCTTTATTTATAATGAAACATAACTTATAGATTAAGATAACTAACCCTAAACCTAATGGACCCAAGCCCACAATCGGGTTTGGTGCATAATCTAATCGTCTAACAGCATGAAGTAATTGCAAATATTATTTAAATTATATTTATTTTATGTTTACATTAATAAAAAATATTTTATATGTTAAATAAAAGATTGGGAGCTGATTTGTAAGCACATTTTTTTTGCCATCTACCACTAAAGTACATTCAATGATGCACACAATACAACACCTAGATGCTTAATTAGTGGTAGATGGAAAAAAATGTGTGTACAAATCACCTTCCTAAAATATTACATAGATAGATGTGTAGTTATACACGTTTTTATATTAATTACACACAAAACGAAAACAAGTAATCATTAGTAAGCTGCACACAATAAAGTAAAAGTCAAGAAAGCAACGATGCCGTTTCAATATAATAACTCTTCCCTAACCAAAAGTCTCTTATGCATTAACTCATGGGAGTCCCATGTATTCTTAGGACTAGAAAAGATACCCTCATAATTAAACAAATGCTTTTCATAAATCCCTATATACAAAACAAAAAGCATAACCAAAACCAGAATGAAGGTTGTTTGTGCAAGAAATTAAACTTTCTTTAAATATAAGCTTCTTCGAAGTTCTTCTTGTAATAAATTTGTTGCTAGCAAAACCAACCGAAAACTGAACAGAACTAACAAACCGAGCCGAGCCGCGAACCGACCGAAACCAAACCGACCATTTTCGGTTCGGTTTTCGGTTTTGTATATTTATGGTTTTCGGTTTCGATGTTGTCGGTTCGATTTCAGTTCGGGTTAAAACAAAGAAAATTGCGCCTAAACTGTAACCTTTGCCCTTTTTGTGTTCTGAATATTTTCTTTATAGTCCTTTAACTATTTGATTTTTGTCAGTTTATTCAGATTTTGTACCGTATTGACGGTGATGATTTTTATGAGTATTGTGGTGAATTATGGTTTATTGTGATTAATAATCCCTTTTGGAAGGTATTATTGTGTTAATTGTATTTCGGGGGGTTTGACCCGTGAATTTTGAGAAATGCCGAAAAAACGAGTCTAACAGTCCGTTAATGTGCAAATGAGTTTTGAAGGGTTTAAAGTGGAAATATGTCGTGTAAATACTCTAGGTTAATGGAAAAGTATTTTTAAGGTGAATAAAAATGCTAATTAACTTTGGGGAAAATGTTACGGTTGAGTTTTATGAGCTTTTTAGTGATTCCGACACAAAAAGAAAGACCCGAGACCCCTTGGATCCTATGGCCGGTCAAATAAGTCAAGAAGGAACAACATGGCATTTTTTAGCAAGCTTGTCTAAAATATGTACACTTATATTCCTCCACTAGACATTTTATGCATCTCATTTTCATTTTTAAAAAAATAAAAACAATGTTTGGGTTGTCCGGTTCGTGTCAAAATCTACATTCTTGAAGATTTTCTTGTAAGTTTTCAAATTTAAATTCCGTTTGTCCTTTTGTGTGTATCTTGATGCATAGATGTTAGTTGTACAAGTTGATCGCTGTAAAAATCGATTTTTGGAAATGAAACAAATGTATAAAGGGGTGTTTCATTCATGGGATATAAAAAGGAAAAAAGGGGATTTTTGTAGTTTTGATGTTGTGGTCGTGATGGTTGAATAATATATGTTGCTAGATAGCTTATTTTTTTATAGTAGCTTGTATAGCTTATGCGGGCTTAGTTTTAAGCTATTTCTTGGCTTATTTTGGGCTTATATGCCACGTGATTTTCCCAAAATCACTAGGAAAGTGATTTTGAATATTTTGAGGTATGGCGTATGTTTATGGACTATTTTGAGGCTTATGGTAGTAACCCAATGCGATACGTAGCTTATTAGCTTATTTTCAAGCTTAATATACGTATTTTAGAGCTTATGGACTCACGGCCCAATAAGTCTATTTAAGTCGTGGCTTAATAGGAGGGCTTATTGTGGTCCGGATTATTTTCTACTTATTAGTATAAGCTTATGTATGTAAATGGACTTTGGTTTCAGACTTAGATCGTATTTTGGACTCATAAATATCTTAATGGACCCTTATTGGGCCTTAAAGCCCAATAAGCGATATTTAGTTGTTATAAGAGTTTTAACGGCTTTTGAAAGTGAAGATGTATTTACAAAGTGATATTGAATGATATTTTAGGAAAAACGTTTTAGTAAACGTTAAAGATTGAGATTTTGGAATTTTGTCGAAAAGTATCGAATTGATGAAAAATGTTGAAAATAAGGTTTGAAACCTTGGAAAATGTTGTATGAGCGTACGAGTCATGTCGAAATTTTGTAAAAAGTTTATACTTTGAAAATTTCACTTAAAAACATAAATTTTGATTTTAAATAATAAAATATTATTTTATTATTTTATAAATTTACTAAAAGATGAAAAATGTAATTTTTCTTGAAACTTCTCTAATGTGTTTATTATGAGTAAACGTTCAATTCTAACCATATTATGATTATTTTTGAGGTGACTAAGGTTACCGAATGGACTTATCGAGATATATTTATAATTATTAATTATAAATATTTACTTATATTACTTATTTATTTTCTCCAAATAGTATAAGTATGTATTATTGAGTAATGGGATTGATATGATTGTGGAAGTATGTCGTCAACCATCACACCACTAAATTGTTTGAGTAATTGTACAACGCGTCTAAACTTTATGCATCAAACGTGAAGATTTGATTGGAAATGATGATTAAAATTGGGACATTTAACTGACTATAGTCCGTGGCGAACGTCGTTTCATTGCTTGTGTGATTGAGGATTTTGTTGCTAAAGAACTTGCTTAAGGTGAGTTCTCAGTAGCCCCACTTTTTACTTTTTCTCCCGTTGGGGAAAATAATACTCAAATGTGTTTTGACTGTTTTGAATTGAATTGTGGCGAAATGTGGGAGAGAGTTGTTTTAATGGACAAGATATGTGCTTGTGATGCTTGTGAATATTAATATGTGCCATGCTTGTTTGGATCGGATGGGTACGCCTACCTAGTATTTGTATGATTGTTTGGATCGGATGGGTACGCCTACCTAGTATTTGTGTAGTTATTGGAGAGGATGGGTACGCCTACCCTGGTATGTGTGAGGTCCTGCCCTATTTTAGTGCTCTAAAACTGGAGGCCTTTAGGTGACGTTTATGCTTATTTGCATATATGTTCACTGTCATATAACACTATTGTCCACTGTTTGAGATATTGGCACAACTTTTAGGTTTAAGGTCAAACCTACGAGATCACCAACATTATTATTGATGTTTTCGAGTATCATTTTCAGGTGAAGTGAAAGAGGAATAGTTTGATGATGTGTACTAGCAGGCTTAGAAGTATCCCGTGTGGATTTTCATGTGAAGTCTTGTTTGTTTATTTTATTTGGCTTTAGTATTTGGAAGATTTGGTTTATGTTTGGATTTTGGACCCTTGTGCGGGCTATTGGTTATTGTAAGAGATTGTGGATTTGGTTATGATTTGGGACATCACTCGAGGTTGTTCGAGGTTGATGGTCTTCATAGCACTTAATGTTTATGCATTGTAGTTTTCTCTATTTTGTATCTTGTGTTATGATTGATCATTATATTGCATTCCCGAGTTTCCGCCATTGTCGGGGTGTGACAGAATGGTAATCAGAGCCAAGGTTATAGAGAACTAGGTGGATTGGCCTAGACCATAACCTAAGATTTGTCGTTTAGTTGCGTATAGGATCTATGTGCGCGGTGTTCCACTTTTGTTTGCTTTCGCGTGTTCACGGTTTGGTGCTTTAGTTATGTCATTCATTAAAATGTGTGAGCTCAATATTGAGTATGAATGGGAAAGGATGTGAATATAAGTACGGTGGCCAACGTAGTTATAAGCGTATTTGTCACACCCCGACAATGGCGGAAACTCAGGAGTGCAACATAATGATCAATCATAACACAAGATACAAAATAGAGAAAACTACCATGCATAAACATCAAGTGCTATGAAGACCATTAACCCCGAACAACCTCGAGTGATGTACCAAATCGCAACTAAAATCCACAATCTCTTACAATTATTTAGATGCCCTCACAGGGGTCCATAATCCAAACTCAAACCAAAACTTCCAAATACTAAAGCCAAACAAGAAAGAAAGCAAGACTTCACAAGAAAGAATCCACACGGGAAAACTTCTAAGTCTGCCATCACATATCACCAAACTATTCCTTTTTCACTTCACATGAAAATGATACTCGAAAACGTCAATAATAATGTTGGTGAGCTCGTAGGTTTGACCTAAAACCCAAAAGTTATGCCAATATCTCAAAACAGTGGACAATAGTACTAAATTACAATGAATATCAATAACCATATGTCACTTACGCACCTAAAGGGCCTACCAGCTGGAGCACTAAAATTAGGGCAGGACCACACACAAACCAGGGTAGGCGTACCCATCCGCTCCAATAATCACATAAATACTAGGTAGGCGTACCCCTCCAATCCAAACAATCATGCATCACATAATATTCACATAGCAGTCATAAGCACGTAACTTGTCCCAAAAACAAAACCACATTTCGCACAGTTCAATTCAAAACATTTCCAAAACACACTTGAGTATCATTTTCCCCCAACGGAAAAATAGTAAAAAATGGGGCTACGAGAACTTACCTCAAGCAAGTCTTTAGCAACCAAATCTCAATCACACAAGCAAATGCAACGACGCCCGCACTCGACGCCCGACACATAACCTAAGTCCGCAGTTTAAGTCCCAATTTAATCATCAATTTTTCAAAACAATCTTCTCAGGTTTGATGGCATAGAAGTTTTTGGACGCGTTGTACAATTACTCATAACAATTTAGTGGTGTGATATGTTGACTGCATATTTCCACAAAATATACAATCTCATTACTCGATAATACATACTTAAACGACAAGTAATATAAGTAACAAATAGTATAATTAATAATTATAAATATAGGCCCGATAAGTCCTTTTCGATAACTTTAGTCACCTAGAAAAATAAATCATAATAAGGTTGAAATTGAACCGTTTACTCATAATAAACGCAATTAGAAGAAGTTTCGAGAAAAATTACATCTTAGTGAATTTATAAAATAATTAAATAATAAAATAATATTTTATTATTTAAAATTAAAAATTAGAGTAAACTGAAAAATCTTCCCTAGGTTTGTAGGTTCTTCGGCACTAATCATCCCTAAGCTCGATTACTATTTGGCACTAATCATAGCGCCTTAGTGGTGAACACGTTCGCAATAATCATCTCCCTGTAAAGGGATTTTTTTGCAAAACTTTTTGTTAAACTTTTTGCAAAAAAAAATCACCCTAATAAGATATTTATGCCGAGACATTTGCTACTCAAGCGGATGATAAGTGCAATATAATCGGCTATGGATGATTAGTGGCCACTAACTACAAACCACAGTGATGATTTTTGCAGTTACTCTAAAAATTTGTTTACTATAAGTGAAATTTCTAAGTCTAAAGCTTTTTTACTAAAAATTTCGACATAAACCCGTGATAACACGTTCATAAAAACATTTTTCCAAGGGTTCCAACACCTTATTTTCAACATTTATTCACCAATATCGGACACTTTTAAAACACAAGTTTTCGACAGAATTCCAATCTCAATCTTTAACGTTTACTAAAACATTTTTCCCAAAATCATCACTTTGCAAATACATTTCACTTTCAAAAAGTCCACCAAAACTCTTATAATGACTAAATATCGCTTATTGGGCTTTAAGGTCCATTAAGATATTTATAAGTCCAAAATACGACCCAAGTCCAAAACCAAGGTCCATTTACATACATAAGCTCATACTAATACATAGAAAATAATCCGGACCACAATAAGCCCTCCCATTAAGCCATGACTTAAATAGACTTATTGGGCCGTGAGCCCATAAGCTCCAAAATACGTATATTAAGCTTGAAAATAAGCTATTAAGCAACGTATCGCATTTGGTTACTACCATAAGCCTCAAAAATAATCCACAACATAAGTCATAACACAAAAATAGTCAAAATCACTTTCCTAGTAATTTTGGGAAAATAACATGGCATATAAGCCAAAAATAAGCCAAGAAATGGCTTAAAAATAAGCCTGAATAACCTATACAAGCTACTATAAAAATAAGCTATCTCGCAACATATGATATTCAACCATCACGACCACAATATCAAAACTACAAAAATCCTTTTTTTTTCTTTTTACATCCCACGAACCAGACACCTCTTTATACATTCGTTTCATTTCCAAAAATTGATTTTCACGACGATCAACTTGTACAACTAACATCTATGCATCAAGATAAACCCAAAAGGACAAACGAAATTTAAATTTGAAAACTTACAA
Source organism: Tanacetum coccineum (assembly GCA_026074375.1). Classification (NCBI taxonomy): domain Eukaryota; kingdom Viridiplantae; phylum Streptophyta; class Magnoliopsida; order Asterales; family Asteraceae; genus Tanacetum; species Tanacetum coccineum. Next base: position 5,610 of record BQNB010088389.1, on the reverse strand, counting down.
GAAAATCTTCAAAAATATAGATTTCGACACGAACCGGACAACCCAAACGTTGTTTAAATGAATACCCAAACACTCGTATCAACCCGGAATATCACGTTCTCGATCAAAGTTGGAAAATTTTTGTGTTTTTGTTGGTGGCTTAGGTCGGACGCACCATACACACACAAGTGTGTGTTTTATTTTTTTGAAATGAAAATGGAATGCATAAAATGTTTAGTGGAAGAATATAAGTGTATAACTTTTAGACAAGCTTGCTAGAAAAATGTCATGTTGTCTCCCATTGACTTATTTGACCGGCCATAGGATCCAAGGGGTCTCGGGTCTTTCTTTTCGTGTCGGAATCACTTAAAAGCTCGTAAAACTCAGCCGTAAAATTTACCCCAAAGTTAATTAGCATTTTTATTCACCTTAAAAATACTTTTCCATTAACCTAGAGTATTTACACGATATATTTACACTTTAAACCCTTCAAAACTCATTTGGACATTAACGGACGTGTCAGACTTGTTTTTTGGCATTTTTCAAAATTCACAAGGCAAATCACCCGGAATGCAAATAACACAATAATACCTTCCAAAAGGGATTATTTAACACAATAAACCACAGTTTACCATAATTCTCATAAAAATCATCACCGTCAACACGGCACAAAATCTGAATAAATTGACAAAAGTCAAATAGTCAAAGGACTATAAATGAAATATTAAGAATACAAAAAGGGCAAAGGTTACATTTAAATTCAGCTACTAGTATCACTAAACAAATGCGGGTACTTCAATTTCATCTGATCTTCACGTTACCACGTGAATTCAGGGCCTCGTTTCGAATTCCATCGAACCTTGACGATGGCAATCCTACTACGCTTCAGCTTCTTAAACTCTCTTTCCAAATTTTCCACAAGCTCTTCCACAAAATTTAACTTAGCATCAACTCGAATCTCATCCAAAGGCACTTGCAGTGTTGGATCAGCCAAACACTTCTTAAGGTTCGACACGTGGAACGTGTCATGAACACCAATCAATTCTTCAGGCAAATCTAACCTGTAGGCTACGGGGCCTACTTTCTCAATAATTTGAAACGGTCCAACAAATCTAGGTGCTAATTTCCCTTTCTTCCCATAACGTACCACGCCTTTCCAAGGCGACACTTTGAGCAAGACATAGTCACCTACACTAAACTCTAGAGGCTTCCTCCTCTTATCAGCAAAACTTTTTTGGTGATCACGCGCAGACTTAAGTCTATCTTTAATCTGCAAGATCTTCTTAGTAGTCTCTTGTACTAACTCAGGTCCTATCAACTGACCTTCTCCAACCTCAGCCCACATAATTGGCGAACGACACTTTCTACCATACAATGCCTCAAACGGAGCACATCTCACACTAGAATGATAACTATTGTTATACGAAAACTCAACCAATGGAAGATGAACATCCCAACTTTCTCCGAAGTCCAGGACGCACGCTCTAAGCATGTCTTCCAAAGTCTTAATAGTACGCTCACTCTGACCATCAGTCTGAGGGTGATAAGCCGTACTCATGTCTAAACGAGTTCCTAATGCCTCTTGCATTGTCTGCCAAAACCTTGATGTGAAACGACTATCACGATCCGATATGATCGAGATTGGCACACTATGTCTAGTAACTATCTCATTCAAATACAATCTAGCCAATCTATCTATCTTATAATCCTCACGCATAGGTAGAAAATGAGCATACTTAGTCAATCGGTCCACAATGACCTAGATTGCGTCATGCCCACTACTAGTCCTAGGCAACTTAGTCACAAAATCCATAGCTATTACTTCCCATTTCTATACGGGAATCTTAGGTTGCTGGAGCAAGCCAAATGGCCTTTGATGCTCAGCCTTAACCTTTAAACAAGTCAAACACTTACTAATATACTCATCTATGTCCTTTTTCATTCCAGACCACCAATACCTATCTCTCAAATCGTAATACATCTTATCAGCTCCTGGGTGTACAGAGTACTTCGACTTATGGGCTTCATCCATTATCAGGGTTCTCACCTCACCCTTCAAAGGTACCTATATTCGATCCAGGTAGTACAAAGTCCCATCACTTCTCTGTTCTATCATCTCATCCAAACCTTTCTGTAATCCTGCAAACTCATCCACAACTTCCTTCTGAGCTGCCAGTATCCTATCCTTGATACTCGACTGAAGGGTCATATTCATAGCTCTAACTCTCTTAGGATTTACACTTTCCTTCCTACTTAGGGCATCAGTCACCACATTCGCTTTACCAAGATGGTAGCGAATTTCACAGTCATAATTACTAAATAACTCTATCCGGCGACGTTGTCGCATATTCAACTCTTTCTGACTAAAGATATGCTGAAGACTCTTATGATCTGTATAGATGACACTCTTTGTCCCATACAGATAATGTCTCCAGATCTAAAGTGTAAACACGACCGCACCCAACTCCAAATCATGGGTAGTATAATTCTTCTCAAGAATTTTAACTTCCTAGACGCATAGGCTATCACCTTACCTCTTTGCATTAACACACAGCCTAGTCCTATCCCATACGCATCACAATATACCACAAAGTCTTTCGGTCTATCGAGGAGAGCTAGAACAAGCGCGTTACACAACTTATCCTTCAAGTTTTGAAATGCCAATTCCTGTTCCTCACCCCAATCGAAAGTCTTACACTTCTGAGTCAAGATAGTAAGAGACTTAACTATCTTTGAAAAGTTCTCAATGAACCTACGGTAATATCCAGCCAATCCTAAGAACGAACGAACCTCAGTCGGAGTTCTAGGGGCTTTCCAATTCTTAACAGCTTCGATCTTACTAGGGTCTACATGAATCCCATCACCATTTATTACATGCCCAAGAAACTGCACTTCTCTTAGCCAGAATTCACACTTAGAAAACTTAGCATACAATTTCTCCTTTTTGAGCAGTCCCAAGACTAACCTTAAGTGTTCTACATGCTCCTATCGAGTCTTAGAGTAGATTAAGATAGCGTCTATAAACACTATCACAAACTTATCAAGATAAGACCAACAAACTCTATTCATCAAATCCATAAATACCGTTGGTGCGTTAGTCAGACCAAAGGGCATTACTGTTATAACAACCCATAATTTTCAGCAATGTAATTATCCATCTATTATATTTAATAGAACCATTTTCACGGGAATATTTTTTTGTTTTATACCATCCATGATGTAACGTAACTTACATTACAAAAGTAAACGTGCTCACGTAACTACCAATGCCAATTCCACAACGTTTATATCAAGTAAACATTATAATATGTCAAGTAATATGTCTAATATCTATTTTTACCATACGTTATCTATTTAACGTACCATTCATAACGTTATTATAAAACGGATTTTATACGTTAACGTTTATATCAAAACCCCGATTACATGTAATTTTTACATACAATATAAGTGTACAAGTTACAATACATAATTTTTGAATATCTTTTCCCTCCAAAACCCTAGTACAACTCCTTAAAGCCCAATGTACAAACCGATTATGCATAGAATTCAAATAAGCTATTTTCCCTCTAAATTTCTATAAGTTTTCATACTACCTTTCTAGCATAGATTACAACACTCCAATGCACCACATTTAAACATTCTTTCCCTCCATTTCACCTCATACTCATCCTAAAACCCTAACCCCAAACCCTAAACAACCCGACACCCCTTAACTAATTTTAAACTAAGTCCTAACCAAGCTAGCACCCTCCACACCTTGTCACCACCTTGCCTAGCACCTTGTCACAACCTTGCTAGCTCCCTTCACCTCCTTGTCACCTACTTGTCATCAACTTGCAACCTTGTTCCCCAAGAAACCCCCTCGTCACCTCCTTGGATAGCCGAATCCCTTCCAACCTTTCAACACCTCTCTAAGCTAGTCCCTAGCATCTAATAGTCACACCTAGCTAAATCTTGATCACTACTCCACACAACTTGGCCACCACTCCTTCCTTTAGCCTATATATACACAAACACATACACATTTCCACAACTCACCACAAAACTAAACCAATTCTTGAAACCATGATCTAGTCAAGTCATAGAAGAGAAGAAAAAAAGGTTTAAGCAAGTAGTAGCTAAGGTTTAAGGAAGAACAAGAGGTTCTTGATTCATCTCCAAGTTTTTGAACCATATCAACCATCTTCGACCCATTTAAGCTCTAGTAAGTCCTATCATTTGTTCTATAAGCTCTTGTTGTGTTTTAGATCTTATATAAACTTTGTTTTAACCATGTGATCAAACAAAACCACGTTGGAAAATCCTTAAACCAAACGAAACCCTAATCGAGCCCTAATCGACCCATGTTGAAACCCTAATCTATGCAAAATCCTAAAATAAGCTAGCTTAAGCTTATTCTTATCTTAATGAGCTTTATACACTTTTATAATCACATGGAATAAGTCTTTAAACCCTAAACCTACATGTTTGGTTTTCCTAAACCAAACGCATGCTTAAAAACCCTAAAAGCTCTTTTCGTGAACCCTATAAGCTAAAAGCCATAAGCTGATCTAATAAGCTATTCTATCATTTTTATAAGCTTATAAACAAACCCTAAAAGCTAGAACCTATTGAGTTATGATTTCAAAACCAAACGCATCCTTTTTGAGTTTTCAAGCTAATAAGCTCATTTCATAAGCTTTAAGCTTATAAAACTAACTTATTTTAGCTTATTGTGATAAGCTTTATGCTACAAATTGATTTTGAGATTAAAAATACAAAGTATATAATTTTTGGACTAAAAATGCAATTCAGATGACCCTTAGGGGTATATATTGTAACATTTTGAAAACTATTAACTTTCAGGCCAAAAGTGTAATTATCCTAAACTTAAAACCACAAGGGCATGTTTTGCCATACATAAAATTAAGGGTTAAATGTTTTAAAAATATAAATGAGGTTTTAAATTGTAAAATATATATACCAAGGGTATATATTGCCATTTTCAAATTCTCAAAGGTATAAAATGTAATATTTATACATTTAATAACAAAAATATATTTAAACATTATAAGACTCGATTTTTTTCAAACCCGACACATTCATTGTTTCATTCATCGATCGAAACATTATAAAATCAATTATGATAAATATTTAACATAATTTATCATCTACTAGCTTTTGAAGAAACTTAAAAAGATAAAATCTTAGCATTTAAACTATAACGTATCACGTTACTAGGGAATTTCATATGAGGGGATTTCATTTGGGTAGACGTTTTGACGAGTTTCTAGATTTACGATTTAAAGTGTCCTAGCTCCTTAAACGTTTACTACATGACCTCTGAATTATGATAGCCCGAACAATGATACGAAGTTTTCACAAACTAATAAACCAAAATCATTTACGTTAAACTTTATGATATAAAATTTGAACTAAGACTTGACATATTACCGCAGGTTGCGTGACGAAGCTGTTTACTTCCACTTGAATTACTATTCACTTCAATCAACTACCTTATCAAGGTGAGTTCATAGTCCCACCTTTATATGTTTTTTTTCCAAACCCCGTGGGGGGATACATGTTATAAACCATGAATACAAGTATTTTCCAACTGTATGCTATCCTGATATATTATTGCCTAAGTTT
>BQNB010088388.1:0-18393 GCA_026074375.1 Tanacetum coccineum | reverse complement strand
AAAGAGGCACATCACACACACCGTCGGAAATACCCTCGGACTCACTTGGGATCGGGACAAGCTCCTCAACACTAGACTTTATTACTTCGTCCGATTCCGTTGCCGGAATAGTGTCAAGATGCTCATCCTCTATTATGAGAGAGTCAATGGGCTCCTTGGTTGGCAAGTCGGGTGTGATTGCTTTAGGCTTACTATATTTAATAGTATACTCATCATCGTTATTGAAAATAGTAGGACGATTCCAGCTTGGACAATTAATATATTCTGATAGCTCTTCACTAATATTTCGCACATCTTCAAGGAGTTTACTTATCAATTCTTGAATATCCTCTTGTCGATATTGCTCGTCCGTCAAAGCATCCGTAATTTTTCCAAATCTCTCCCAAGCTATCAATATAACCTTTGGTGTTACTCCAAAAGGTATACGGTTAAACTTCCTTAAGAAGGTGTAAATATCTTTCATAAAGTTTGCTCTAGCTTCTTCATCATCAATCATAGAAAAATTCCAATATGGAGTAAAACTTTGAGTTGCTGTCTCCTTCTTCTCTTGTTGACTTCCTTTAAGAATTTGCAAATCATCCATAAGTTTAAGAAGCAATTCTTGCATAACTCCAGGTTGATTCTGCTCTTCTTCCATAGTTTGCTTAATCTTAAGAAATCTCTCCTCAGCTAGCAATAAAGCCATGCACTTTTCATTAGGAGGTATATGATCATACTCCTTTAAAAAGGCTTGTATAGCTTCTACTAAGTCTTCTTGAGCTTGCAAAATTTCTTTACTTGTCTCTTGAGGAGGATAATTGACGAGAAACTGTGGGGGTTGAAATTGGTCAAAACCGGAAAGATTAGAATTATAGAAATCTTGGTTCATTGGTTGACACTGAAAAGTCGTATGAGGACCCCCGCGATTTTCACAACAAAGGTATTGTTGTGAATAATTTGGTGAAGTTAGTGGAAAAGTATTATCGAAGTTTTGATCGAAACACGGGTCCTGATTGTAGACAAACGAGACTTAAAGTGGACAATCATAGCCATGATGGGCATCGTTTCCACATAACTCACTAGAATATGGCACGTATTGGGGTTGTGGAAGGTGGTTTGCAAAATTTAGAGAATTGTTAAAAGAGTACGGAGTTAAAAAATTGATTGGTGTTCCATTTTCAACAGTACAATAAAAACAAACTCCTTCATATTCATTACAACCATATTGTTGGCACGTAAAATACATTGTTGTTGCAAACTTTGAAAATTTTGTAGGATCTCATTAAGGTTTTGATTGTAGCATGGTTCCGGATTAGAGATAATCGGAATTTGCTGTGGACAATTGTAACCATAATGAGCACCTTTTCCACAAGACTTACAAGTACATCGCTGACAAAAGATATCGTCTAACGAATCACCACACTCGTAACAACAATTGTGGTTAATTTGTGGAAGATTTTGTGAAGAATTTACACTGGGGTCCTGTTTGACAACGAATGGCTCACGAGGAGCATTAACAACGTTGGTATCGTCATCGGATGACTCGTAAGTGTTTAGAAGGTCTTGGTAAATTCCATTTTCATGAAAAATTGTAAACCAAACTTTTTTTAATTTCTTTCGCCATAGAGCACATCCTTGACAATTTGGACCTTCAACCGGGGTTCCACACTTCACACAATCTTGAGGGGGTTGTTGAGACGAGTCGGATGTACAACAATATCCTTTATTATACAAAGATCCACAAGACAAACACTCTTTAATCGTGAAAAGGGGGTTTAAATGATAATCGAGTGACGCCATAAGAAATAAACAATATAGAGGGTTAAGAAAAGAATTAAATGGATAGGAAGAAAAAGAAGATTATTTTTTTGTTTTTCACAAGTTTAATCACAATCTAATTTTAACGGACAATGAGATAGACAACTTGAACCAAATAATCAAACTTACTTCACGGTAGCTCTTAAAAATTTTACTTTTTAAGGTGAGCCGTATTTCGTAAGTGACACAAATGGTAAGTTTTTAAATCTTTTATTCGAATTGGGAACTTATTATGGATAATACCTCAATTGAAGGTATTATTTGTTGGTGTTCTTTTACCAACTTTGTAACTTTTAAATATTCACAAATTAACGAGAAGAATCAAAAAATCCGGAAGAACAAATATTTTTGTCCTTTTGCTTTTAATCTTCTACTTATACTAAAAAGGAAAGAAAAATATATTTTTTTTACTTTTTTATATTTTTAATTTTTTTTCTTATATTTTTGATTTTCTTTAAAAGCGTAACTTTCGAAGACGAAAGGTTCCCCAAATCACGATCGACAAACTTCAAACGAAAGAATCTTAATCACAAATCCCCGGCAGCGGCGCCAAAAATTGATTGCTAGTAAATCTATACACGTAATTATAAAATATAATATGAAAGAAAATTCCCAAGTTACCCTTGAGGACAAAGGTAGTAAGGAAAATTCTTACAATTATATATAAAAGAGTAAACTGCAAAAATCATCCTTGTGGTTTGTAGTTTATGGCACTAATCATCCCTAACCGATACTATTGACACTAATCATCCCTAGGTGGCCAAATGTCTGGCAAAAATCATCCTTATTGGGGATGATTTTTGCAAAAAGTTTAACAAAAAGTTTAGCAAAAATCATCCCGAACGTTTCACCACTCAGGGATGATTAGTGCCAATAGTATCGACTAGGGATGATTAGTGCCACAAACTACAAACCACAAGGATGATTTTTGCAATTTACTCTATATAAAAATACGTAGATTAACCGGGAAGTATGATTCTCGGGTCGTATTTCCCTAACGATTTATGAAATTGAGACCATGTTTGTTGTTCGGACAATGATTTGAATTGGTTCAAAGATGATTTATTTCCTAAAATCCAAAAATTGAACAAATTAAAGGACAATTAGACCTAACTTTAATAACGGGAATTTAAACTTTAACTAAAAACGCAAAACGGGAACCCTAAACGGTGATTAAAATCCCTAAATTTTCCAAAATTAAACCTAAAATGAGTTTTTCTCTTTTAATAGACTCTAATTGACTAAAAAGTAAGTTTAAAGAAAACTAGAACAAAAACGGAATTGAAATGAGCTTAAAAACACGAAAATCTTGAACGGGAACGAATCCCGTTCTTTAAAAATCGAAATTTTGCAATTTTAACCCTACGGAAACAAAACTAATTTTCCTAGAAACTTTATGATAAAAGAAAATTTTCTAAAAAAGAATTATATTTTTTTGATTATTTTTCTATTTTTTATGATTTTTCAAAGTTTTTAATAAAAATAAATGTTTAAAAATACTAAACTAATTATAAAAATTCTGAAAAAATTATAGAAACTAGCTTGAACTAATAAGAACCTAGGAAAAATAAGCTTGGTTACACAGCTTATCGGATAAGCTGTGTAATAAGCTATAACAGCTTATTAAGCTAAAAGGACTAAACGTATACAAATATTAATCTTTGTAAAGTTATAACAAAAAAGACCCCAGGGCACGTTGGTTAGAGGTGTGTGGTGTGAGGTGTTTATAAGGGTTGAGGATGTTGAGGTCGGGGGTTCGAGCCTTGCTCACCCCCGATTTCCATCTTCCCTTTTTTTTATTTTTGAAAACTTATAAAAACAAAGTTGTAGATAAGCTAAAATTAAGCACTTTTACTAAAAAAAATTATTTTTGAAAAGCCCTAAATAAGCTGTAAAACAGCTGAAAACATGACAGAATTACTTTACTATATTTTTGGTTTTTTTTAAAAAAAAAATTATAAATTACAAATTCTAAGGTAAGCTAAAAACAAACCGAATAAGCTACAAGCTACTTAATAACTAATCTAAAAAGCTAAACTAAGCTAAAAATGAGCACAAAGAATAGGCTATAAGCTAGAAAATCAAAATAAGCTCTTAATGGAATACTACAAACCAAACAGACCCTAGGCAGACTTTGAGCTTAAAAATTAAACTAACTAACAAGAACTTTAAGCAAAATAGCTTATAACTACTTAGAGCTTATCCTAAAGACTATTTATAAAAATGCTTTTGAAAGGTATTTTGGAAAACAAAAGCTCATTGAAAAAGCTACTTGAAAACAAACCTAATGCTTAGCATAAGAAAGTTTTGTTTTTGAAATTGAAAAGACAAAAGCTAATTTTAAAAGCTAAAAACAGATTATCATATAAAGCTATTTTTTAAGACTAACTTAAAACAGATGAACTATGATCCTAAATCTATTTGCAAACTAAAAATCAAAACCTATAAGTAATTTATACCCTCTGAATATTGATGATAATAAATGCCTCTTATCTACTTTTCTTACAAATGCATTTGACACAATAGTGTCAAATCTAAGAATGCAGGCAATAGGACATTGTTTCAATACTCTAAACTCACTAAATCAAAAGCAAATTGAGTAGAAAGAACAACTAGAAAAAGAGCAGGCATAAAGAGCTTATGGATTTAAACTCAAGTCCACAGATGCTAACTACTATCTATAAACTTGATAAAAACTAGATTATCTCTAATACAAACCTTAAATCTATATCTAAAACTTAAATATAAAGGATTAAAATGAACTAAAGTGGCAAGACCCCTTACCAGTACTAACTTGTAGTCAGTACTGGCTTTGACCCAAACACCCCTTTAAACCTAATTAATTCCATTTAAGATTATAAAATAGAAATTTAGTGATTAAAACTTAAATACCAGATAATGAGCAGATTATAACAACCTAAACAAGCAATTATCAATAAGCAAATAAGCCAGAAACAATAAGCTACTAGTTATGCTAACTATTTTTGAGTTTTTGACAGTTTTATGAATCAAAACTAAGAAAACTAAGATCTATGCTATAAAACTTAAAAACAGATACTCAAACATATTTAATAAGCACAAATAGACAGAATTAAGCACAAATAAGCAAGATTAATAAGCAAATTAAGCAATTCTAAACTAGGATATTAAAGACAGTGAGGATAGAAGAAGACTTACAAAGGCCTTAGCTAAACAAAGGCTAAATGAGCTCAAAGAGCTGTCTACAAGCTCTAGCTTATCACAAGGATAAGCTAGTTAAGTCCCCTAAGCTCTTCCATTGTAAGCTTATCATTCAAAAGCTCAAAATCTATTTAGCAAAGGTATTTTATCTGATTTTAATATTTAAGTAGATTATTGATCAAGGAGAGCTCTAATCTCAGCTTAGAGACTTAGATGAGCTTATTAGAGCTTATGTAACAGTTACTAAAAGCATTTGAGTTATATAAAAGCTTTAAAGTAAAAAACAGATTGTGAAAGCTAAAATTTTAATTTTATTAATACTCAAAACAGATTACAAGACTTGAAAATTGAAATTACAAGAGCTTAAAAAGGAAAATACATTTTAAACAATAAATTACATAAGCTACTTAACTAAAAGCTACAGGGAAAAAGAGATGATGTGTGTGAGAAGTGAGCTTGTATTTATAGCCTTCCGAGGATGCTTCTAGGTCATAGCCACGCTTCTCTATTCCTTGATCTTAACCTTTGATTGCTCACTTATCATTGGATGCCTTCTTATCACCGTTGGATTAAATGAGTGAGCACACGGATTGCCAAACGTGGCATTCCGTGTGTCAGACCTTGTGTGCTTCTTTTGTACTCATTTTAGTGTAAAAAGTTGATCCTTTGTGTGTTTCTTGTCAGACCCGCGTGTCCTCTCTTGTGGGATTCAACCAATCAAAAGCTCTTGTAACGTATAGCTCTGTCACATCATTCCTTGGCACTTGAATTACTAAGCCACATCATCAATTTCCATTTGCCCTTTGTTTTTGACGCAAGGTAATCTTTGGGACGATGGGTGAATAGTAAAAAGGGTTCGCGCCTTTTTAACCGTTTGGAAGGGGGTTTGACTAAGGGAAAACGGGCTTTGACTTTGGTTTATAAAAAAGAAAAGGAATTGGGCCAAGGTTTATGGTTTTTGGCTTGGTAAGGTTAACAGGTTTTGGATTTGGTTTTTATAAGAAGGATAACGACCGTTATCTTTTATTAATAAAAAGATAACGGTGTTAGGGTTTTAGGGGCTTTTTATGAATTTTGATTTAACATTAAGGGCATTTTGGGAGTTTTGAAAGGTTTTGTCTCCTGGTAGTTGACCAATGTTGACTATGAGTTGACTTTGGTTGACCTTGAAAGCATTCTCCAGGCTCTTGTACACTCTATCCGTTCACGTGTCCGTGTTTGTCTGGTTTTGACTGTTTTCTTGAGATTTTTGCAATATCCGTACCAACACAATCACAAAGACAAAACAAGCAATATACAAGCATTTTATGCATAATTTTATCTTTTTAGGGCCATTTTTGATATAAAACAGATATGTGTTTTCACACATATCACACGACAATCATTTAGTTTGGGGAATTTTGATATGTGTGAAAACACATATCTTTATTATATCCAAAATAGCCCTTGAATAATCAAAATATGCAAAAATATGCTTGTATTTGTGTATTTTGTTGTTTGTAAATGTGTAGGTACGGATAGTGCAAATTTCATAAGAAAACGGCCAAAATCAGACAAACACGGACACGAGAACGGAAAAGAGTGCACAAGAGCCGGGGATTTGATTGCTGAAGTTTCTAGCAAATGGTCAACTCAAAGTCAAACTTGGTCAACTGGTCAACCACAAGAAGACAAAACCCCAAAAATTACCAAAACAGTCCCTTAAGTAAAACCATTTTACTTAAAAAATCCCTAAAGCCCTAACACCGTTATCTCTTTAAATATAAAAAGATAACGGTCGTTATCTTTCTATAATAACCCGAACAAACATACACGGGCCCATATCCAAAATAAATATACCCCAACCCATGGTCAAAGCCCACATCACCCGAGTCAAACCCTCCTATTCAGTTAAAAAAGGCGCCAAGGGAAAATTTACTGTTCATCGTCGTTCTCGACGATTAACCCCACTCAAATCAAAGGGTAAAATCAAATTGATTGCGTGGCTCAACAATTCAAGCACCAAGCTCCTATGTGGCAAAAGGAAACATCACTTGAGGCTCTTATTGGTCAAAACGAGGACAAGGAGGACACGTGGGCATTGAAAGAAGCACACCAATGATTGGATTTTTACACTAAATCTAGTGCAAAAGAAACACACAAGGTCTGACACACGGAATGCCACGTTGGCAATCCGTGTGCTCATCATATCAATCCAACGGACCATAAATGAGATCAAAGGATTAAGGGCTAAGATCATGGATAAGAGGAGCGGGCTAGACTCCTAGAAGCTTCACTCCAAGGCTATAAATAGAGAGCAAGCCTCACACACACAACATCTCCTTTTTCCTGTTTTTAGTAGTTATTAGTTTAAGTAAAATTTTCATTTTCATGTAACTTGCTCTTGTAATTTTCATTTTTAAATCAATAAAATCATAGTTTACTTGTTCACAATCTGTTTTTACCTATAAGCTTTTATATATCTCAAATGATTTTGTTCAACTATTTTACAAGCTACTCTTATAAGCTCTTCATAAGCTCTCTGAGTCTCTAAGCTCAGATTGAGCTCAAATTAGTCATTTAATATACTTAAACTCTTGAATCAGTTAAATACCTAGAGCTTACTATGGATCTAAGCTTTTTGGTTGATAAGCTTACAATGGAAGAGCTTATGGGATGTTTACTAGCTTATCCTTGTGATAAGCTAGAGCTGTAGAGTAGCTCCTCAAGCATTATTAGCCTTGTTTGTATAAAGGCTTATTGTAAGTTTAATTTTCCTTCAAGTTTTAGCTTAATATTAAATCTGCTTATTTATAGCTTATTATCAGCTTATTTGGTGCTAATTTAGTCTATTATGGTTTATTAGTTTAATTTGCTCATCTGTTTTCATATCTTGTAGTTTAAATCATAGATTTCTATATTTTGTCTAAAAATTTCTCAAAATCCAAAAAATATTAGCATAATGTTAATTATAGTTGTTAGATCTGATCCTAATGTTTAAATGTTGTTATTAGATGATAATTAGTGAGTTTGAATATCTGGATTTGAAGTTTATGGATTAAAATCATGATTTGCTTTGATAATTGTTGAGATAATCTAGTTAAAGGGGTGTTTGGCACAGCAGTACTAACTGAGAGTTAGTACTGCTTGTGACTCTTTTGTTCTTAAAAGTGAATTTGTAGATCATTTGTAGGTTTGTTAGTTTGGATCCTAGGTAGTTTGTTAGGTTTGATCAAGTTTTCATAAGAATTTCTAGTAATTCTTTGAATCTATGAAGCATTTAGTCAATCTTAGTAGCATTTTTAGCTTAATTAGTTTCTAGTTATTATTATTGCTATATTTGCTTTTAGCATAGTATTTTTAAAGTGTAGAAGTCAGTTCATTAGGTCTGCATTCATAGTTTTAAGGTTTAGTCCATTTATATGCAAATTGCATCAGTAGGAAAAAAAAACTAAAAGACTTTTTCAATCTTAATTTTCAGTAGGTAAAAGTAATTTTTAGCTTTTCAAATTAGGTTTACAAGTAGCTTATAGGTCACTCTACATTGGTTTAAACTTGTTTTTAAATAATTAGCTTATTTTGATATCTGTTTTTAGCCTAAAAAATCTGCATTGTTCATTTTCAAAACCAAAAGTAACTAAGTATTCTTAGTGTATAAGCTATTTTCAACAAGCCTTTTCATTAAGCTTCTGAATTTCAAAATGGTTTTAAAAAGTTGTTTTAAGTAGTATTTTAGGTGTATTTTTTAGGGTAATAAACCAAAAGTCCATAAGGATCCTTTAGCTTATTTAAAAATAAGCTCAAAGGTGCCTTAAGGGGCTGTTTGGTTAACAGTTTACACCATAAGTGCTTATTCCTTTATTCTAACTTATCTGCTTATTGTTATGGCTTATTTAGGTTAAGTTTAGCTTATTAGGTTAGTATAAGTCCATTTTAGCTTATTTGGTTTTGTCATTTGCTTATTTGAGTTTATTTGTTTTCTAGTGTAAAATTTTAAGTGTTTTTTAAGCTTTTTAGCTTTCCTGTTATTCTAGCTTATCAATTGTGCTTATTTTAGTTCTTATGTGCTTATTAGATATAGCTTTTAATCTGTTTTAGCTTATTTAACTTTTTTCCTTAGCTTATTTGTTCTTAAAAAGCCCAAACAGTTTGCATTTTATAGGTTTAGTATGATTTGCTTTTTCTGTCATTTTTCCTAGCTTATTTCGCACTTATTTGTGGTTTATAAAAATAGTGTCTTTTCAAAAAGTGCTTATTTTTCTGTCCTTAAAAAAAGTTGTAAAAAAATGGCATTTAAAAATATTTGGGAAAGGGGAAGTCCCAAGTGAGCTAGGGCTCGAACCTGGGACCTCAACCCTCTCAACCAAACGTCCCACACAACACACCCTAAACCATCATGCTACAATAGCTCATCTGTTAGGATCTTTCATTATTAATCTTTTATATACATTTTAGGCATTTTAGTATAATAAGTTGTTTTAGCTTATTTCGCAGCTTATTCGATAAGCTGTGTTTCCAAGCTTATTTTTCTTAGGTTCCTTATTGTTCAAACTATTTTTCGTAATTTTTTCAGAATTTTTATAATTAGTTTAGTATTTTTAAACATTTATTTTTATTAAAAACTTTAAAAATTCATAAAAAATAGAAAAATAATCAAAAAAATATAATTCTTTTTTAGAAAATTTTCTTTTATCATATAGTTTCTAGGAAAATTAGTTTTGCTTCCGTAGGGTTAAAATTGCAAAATTTCAATTTTTAAAGAACGGGATTCGTTTCCGTTCACGTTTTTCGTGTTTTTAAGCTCAATTCAACTCCGTTTTTGTTCTAGTTTTCTTTAATCTTACTTTTTAGTCAATTAGGGTTAGTTAAAAGTGAAAAATTCATTTTAGGTTTATTTTTGAAAATTTAGGGTTTTTAGATCCCGTTTAGGATTCCCGATTTGCGTTTTTAGTTAGAATTTACTTTCCCGTATTGATTTCTTGTAAGTTAGGTTTAATTGTTCCTTTATTTACTCACTTTTAGGATTTTAGAAATCAAATCATCTTCGAACCAATTCAAATCATTGTCCAAATAACAAACGTGGTCTCAATTTCATAAATCTTCGAGGAATACGACCCGGTAATCACTTACCGGTAAATATACGTATTATTATATATAATTGTGAGAATTTTCCTTTCTTCCTTTGTCCTCAAGGGTAGTTTGGTAATTTTCTATACTTATATTATTATACGTGTATAAAACTTTACACATCAGACCACTACCTGAATCAATTCCCTAAGGAAGAGATTCATTAAGTGTTGCCATGGATTGGGTCCTATTTATGTTACCACTGTCCTGCTCTGCTTCAAAGCTAGAAGCAGTAGTGGCAGCCCTTTCGATTCTGTCTTCCTACTCCTTATAGACAATCTCATCTACAACAAGGTGAATAGGTCCACTAGACTAAGATATCTTAGTGGTCCTTTTGGCTTTCCTAAGTTTGTGAGTCTTTTGAAGTTGATATGATTATAAAATAGTGATTGGTTCTTCATTAGAGAGTTGAGCAGATGTGAATGTGCATTGGGGATCAGTGGGTTGTCCTGACCCTTCATCCACTTCTGCTAAATGTTACATTTCCTTTTATCCAATCTTAATTAACCTCCTCTAAAACAATGCTTTAGAGATTAAGTAATCCAATGCTAGTAATCAGAAAGTTAAACCTGCTAACATTAAAAGCCTTTGTGAGAAGATCTGCAACATTATGGTTTGTGTGAATCTTGATTACTCGAACCAACTTCTTCTCATAA
Organism: Tanacetum coccineum; assembly: GCA_026074375.1. Classification (NCBI taxonomy): domain Eukaryota; kingdom Viridiplantae; phylum Streptophyta; class Magnoliopsida; order Asterales; family Asteraceae; genus Tanacetum; species Tanacetum coccineum. Next base: position 7,654 of record BQNB010088388.1, on the reverse strand, counting down.
GAATCTCTGATGAAATGATGCTTTATTTCAATGTGCTTGGTTTTAGAATGAAACACTGGATTCTTCACAATACAAATGGTGCTTTCATTATCAATGTTATCTTGGTGTTCATGAAGTTGAACCCATAATCAAGCATTTGATTTTGAATCCATAACACCTGTCCATAGCAATTAGCAGCAGCAACATACTTTGCTTCAGTAGTAGAGTTTGCAACTATAGTCTGCTTTTTTACATTGCCATGAAATCAACCTTTTGCTAAGAAATTGACAACCTCCTGTTGTAGATTTCCTATCAAGGCTAGCTCCAGCATAATCACTATCAGAAAGGCTTCCAAGTCAAATGGTGAATCTCTAGGATACCAAAGGCCTAATTTAGGCTGTCCTTTTACGTATCTAAAGATTCTCTTCACTGCATGAAGGTGTGAAGTCTTTGGTGTAATTTGGAACCTTGCATAAGCATAAACAGCAAACATTATGTTAGGCCTAGAAGCTGTTAAGTACATCAATGATCCAATCATTGATCTATATAAGTGAACATCCACATCCTCAGCTTCTTCATTCTTGTTCAATGCCTTGTTAGTCTCTATTGGAGTGCTTGCTGCCTTTACAGTGGTAAAATCAAACTTCTTCAATATATCAGCCACATATTTGTCTTGGCTAATGAAGATTCCATCATCTTTCTGCATGACTTGCAACCCTAAGAAGAAAGTGAGCTCCCCCATAGAACTCATCTGGAATCTCTTGTGCATCATCTGCTCAAATTCAACACATAAAGACTTCTTTGTAGACCCAAAGATGATATCATCAACATACACTTGTACTAACAGGATATCACCTCTGTCCTTCTTGATGAACAAATTTTTATCTATAGTGCCTCTTCTGTATCTATTTTCCAATAAGTAGGTAGACAAGGTCTCATACCAGGCTCTAGGAGCTTGATGTAGACCATATAAAGCTTTTTCTACCTTATAAACCTTATCAGGGAACTATGGATCTTCAAAACTAGGAGGTTGGCACACATACACCTCCTCTTCAATAGTACCATATAAAAAGGCACTCTTCACATCCATCTGATATACAAAAAGTCCCATAAATGATGCATAGGCCAAAAATAACTTGATTGCTTCAATCATAGCAACAGGCTCAAAAACCTCATCATAATCAATTCCTTCTTCTTAGGTATAACCTTGTGCAACCAGTCTTGCCTTGTTTCTAACTATAATTCCTCTCTCATCTTTCTTGTTTCTATACACCCACTTAGTTCAATAGCCCTCTTGCCTTTAGGAAGATCCACCAGAGTCCAAACCTTTTGAAGTTTAAATTGCGGAAGCTCCTCTTGCATTGCTTCTATCCAGCTTGGATCTATCAAAGCTTGAATCATGGGTTCATTTTGAGAGAGAAAACGAGCAAATAAGCAGTTATGATAATCTTTGTGATTTGTTCTTCTCTGCTTGCTAATGTAGCTCACCATAGCATTTTCTTCAGAAAAACTGATCATTCTTCTTGTTTGAGTTGATAAGTTTAGGTCTCCAATGATCTGGTCTTTAGGATGATCTTTGTAAATTCTGGTTGTGGGAATATGACTGACATTCATGGTTGTCTCCAAATTGTTGAGGTCAGCCTCTGCACCCACATCTTCATCATCATATGCTCCATCAAATATGCCAGTTTCTTCCAAAGATGGCATATTTGGATCATTAGGACTAACAATATTAATATTTAGACTACCAGTATTAATATTTGTACTGGCAGTATTAATACTTGGCCTAGCAGTATTAATATCTTGAGTACTGCTATCAGTCCTTTCTTGATCATCACTTCCACTTACGTTATTTACACTTTCATCTCCTTTGCCTGGGTACCTCATCAGCATCCTTATCATCTGAGCTCTAAGTACTTGAAGAATCAGAAGTCAAAAATGGTAGCAGTATGTATTCATGATCAGCTGCTTTCTCCTGTCCAGCTTGCCTTGCATTATTATTTGTCTCAATACCTGCATCACCATTAGTTTGATTTCTTGCAGTAACTGGCTCATAATTCATAGATTTTATCAGTGAATCAATATCCAAGAGCCATTCTGGACTACTTCCTGCAACATTAGATTTATTTTCTAGAAATTTAACATGCAGGTTCTCTTCAACTTTCCTAGTTCTAGTGTTAAATACCCTAAATGCCTTACTATTTATAGAGTATCCAACCAAGAACCCCTCAACAGCCTTCCCTTTAAACTTTCCTAGAAGATCTAAGGTATTCAAGATAGTAACAGGACACCCAAAAGGTCTCATGAAGTCTAGATTTGGTGGTCTACCAGTTAAAAGTTCATAAGGTGTCTTGTTATGAGGCTTTGTTACTAAAACTCTATTCTGAACATAGCAAGCAGTATTAATTGCTTCAGCCCAAAATGTATTAGGTAATAGTGAATCTGCTAGCATAGTCCTAGCTGCCTCTATTAGTGTTCTATTCTTTCTTTTAGCTACTCCATTTTGTTGTGGAGTCCTAGCAACACTAAATTCTCTCTTGATTCCTTTCATCTAACAATTCATTTCATTATTTTTAAACTCAATTCCATTGTCACATCTGATAATTTGAACTCTATGATTTATTTAGTTTTGTATGCATGTGATAAAAGTTTTAAGGATTCTACAAGTCTCATCTTTAGAGGCCAAAAAGAAAACCCAACTAAACCTAATAAATCATCAATGACAACAAGGCAATACATCTTTTTATTTAGACTCTTTACAAATGTTGGACCAAACAAATCCATGTGCAACATTTGTAAAGGTTGGCTGATAGAGCTCACAAGCTTGGTCTTACATGAGGCTTTGTGTTGCTTTCCCTTCTGAAAGGCAACACATGTATGGTCATTTTCAAAAAGTTTTGAAGGCAAACTTCTTACAAGGTTTCCCTTCACAAGTTTGTTTATAGTTTTAAAGTTTATATGACCAAGCCTCTTATGCCATAAATTAGACTCATCTATTATAGCCTTTGCAAATAAACAAGTCAAACCTCCTGAAGGAACAACATTCATTAAATTAAAATTGTACATGTTGTTATGTCTGAGAACTTTAAGCAAGACTTGACTTTCATCAAGTAGCTTAAAGTTAGGAGATAGAACAAGACATTCAGTCTCAGTGAAAAGAACAATGTTTTTCTTGTCACACATTTGTGAGACAGAGAAAAGGTTAAACTTAAGTTCCTTTACAAAGTATACATCTTCAAAGTCTAATTTTCCAGTCCTAATTTTTCCTTTTCCAGTAATTTTACCTCCTTTAAGACTTCCTGCAAATGCAACAAATCCACCATCAACCTCTTGATAATCTGTAAGAAAGGACTTGTTCCCAGTCATATGCCTAGAGCATCCACTGTCAAAAATCCCTTGATCCTGTAAAGTATATTGTGGATTACCCTGCACTCAAAATAAGAGAATTAGTTTCTCTTGGGGACCCAAGCCATTACTGACTTGAGTCTGCCTTGTAGATCAACATAGTCAAATCTTTTAAACATGTATGATCCACTGTCTTTGAAGGTATGGTCAATAACATTTCCTGTTGGTCTCCAAATCCAGCATGCTAAGGACTTAACAACATTTTCCCCATTTCCCACAGCAGCACTAACTACTGCTTTTGGCCCAGCAGTAGTTACATTGTTAACCCTTGTAGTTTTAACTTTTTCATTAAGATTATTGGTTTTAGCTGCTGATTTTTGGTTAAAAGCCCTTCTTACTGGTGAATGTGCTTTAAAATAAGAATATGTTTTGGGTAATGCATCATTCACTTTTGATTTAGGGGCAACAATATTAACAGGCCTGGCAGTACTAATTGATGTTACTGCTCTTGGAGAGCTTTGCTTAGCAGTATTAACTGGTACTTGTCCGGACTTTGTTACAACTACTGTTGGAACAAAATTCCTTTTAGGATGTGGGTGAGTAAATTTATTTTGGTGGTTCACCCTCTGAGCATTGTTCTATACTGGTCTAATTTCCCTTTGACTAGTAACCCTTCCCTTATTATTCAACATTGGTTTTTCTACCATTTTCTTGTCATGAAAATCACTGTTTTTGATTAAATGGTTGAAACTCCCACATACAAAACAAGCTTTCTTTATAAGCTCAAAACCATTTCCTAGTTTCTGAGTCATCATTCCATTCCAGTTTCTTCTATTATCCCTAGGACTTTGACTTTTCCTAGGATACTCTTCTTGCCTATGTGTGTTTTCCTTATTAACAGATTTCACATTCTCGTTAGATTTGACAAAATTGATTTTAGTAAACTTTGGTTTTGTCTAATTAGTTTTAGGTCTAAACACATTATCATTATCACTATCAGTGTCCCAATCTTCAATGATAGGAGCACTAGGCCTAACAGTTTTAGGTTTTTCCAAACTATCCTTACTGGTTTTAGATGCAGTAGTAATAGTTTCTCTCACTTTAGTCTTATAGACAGAATCATCTAACCCAGCAAAGGATAAGTCAGGTCTTTAGGGCATGTAGTTCCTAGTGTAGGAAGGGGGAACTGCATGAAACCCTTTACTTGTTTTGAATCTATCAATTACTAGACTATCATTCGCATCACTTTCTCTACTGTTAAACACACTATGAACCACTTCACTCTCATTTATTTGACTATTTATCAGTTTAGTTAGATTCTTTGATGATTCTTCAAATTTTTCTAGTTTAAGTTTCAAATCATCATTCTCTTTTAAAGCTTCTTCTAACTGATTTTTAAGGTCTTTGATAGAAATGTCTTTCACTTGGACATCATACATTAAAAATGCAATATCTTCTTCATAAACAGCTTCATTCTTTTCATGAACAACTATCCTAGCTTCTAATGAATCTAATCCCATTTGATACCCTATAATTTCTAGATTAGATTTATTAAGAGCTTCACGTTGTCGATCATACTGTTATTGAAGAGTTTCATATGATTTTAAGCAATCTTTAGAGCAAGTATGTACCTCAGAGTCTCAACTTGATGAACTTGATGAACCTTGAGCTGTATAAGCCATTAGAGCAAATTTTGTGATCTCTTCTTCAGCCTGAAAGCTCCAATCATATCCAACTATCCCATCTTGAACAACTAAGGCATTTGCAGGAGTCTCCACTTATACAATCCTTCTTGGAGCATCTCTATTTCTATTCCCCTGAATCCTTGGTGCCCTGCATTCTCTAGCAAAGTGACCTCTCCTGTGGCATTTGTAACATTCAACCTTTGTCTTATCAAAGCCAACAGTTTCTTTGCCATTGAAATTTAGATTCCTTCCTGTCTTCTTTAAGAATATTTTCACCCTCATGGTAAGCATGGCCACCTGCCATTTGAGATCCATCTCTTCAAGATCATCAGTATTAATCTGCTCTAGATCTTCATTGTCCAATTGTAGACTATTAGATTGATTAGCAAAGAAGGAAAACATGACATCATCAGCATAAGTTAAGGAGGAAGCTTGTCCCTATGAACTAGTAGTAGAAACTTCATGAGCAGTATTAACTTCTTCATTAGTACTGCTAGTGTTTTCTGAAGATACAAAAAGCCACATTCTGAGAGTTTGAACTTGAGCTTGATTGGACTTTAATCTCAGATTATTATACAAATCATCCATGCTTAATATGTCTAGATCAGATTTGTTTCTCATGATTAAAGCAATATTGTTCCAAGCTGATGCAAAACTTGTCAGCAACTTCAGATTCGCATCTTCTTGAGAGATAACTTCACCATGAATTTCCAATTGGCTGATGAGTTTCTGAAACCTATCATAGGTTTTATCCAGTCCTTCAGATCTTGATGCAGTAAAATTCACATATTGCTGCTTCAGAATGGTTTTCTGTATTTTCTTTGATTCTTTATTGCCTCCAAACCTGGCCTTAATTGCTTCCCATAAGGTCTTTGCATCCTTGATTCCATAAAACTTCAATAGGTGCTCATCAGGAATGGCCAACAACAGAGTGTTTTTTGCTTTCAATTCATTCTTTCTTGCTAGCTTTTGTTTAGCAGTTTTAGAAGGAATGGGACCTTCAGTATCAGCACTAGCTAATGCAATAGCAGGTGCATCACCATTCACAATAACCTCCCAAAGAGCATAATCAGTGTGAGTAAGATATTGCTCTATTCTCATGCTCCAAAGATCATAGTCTCCTGTTTTAAGTACTGGAAGTTTTAGTGCAGACATTGTTTGGGTAGTTTCTGATTGTGACTCCATCTTCTCTTTGAATATGAGATCTTGTATAGATGTAGTGTTCTTCTTATTCAAAGTTTCTCAACAAGCTCTGATACCACTTGTTGATCCCTTTTTAAATAGATCTTAGTTAGCTTGTTAAAGCTTAGTTGTGTTAGATAGATCCAAAACAACTATAGTAGAACCTAAGATTGTAAATACTACAAACTATAACACTAACAGTACTAATGACTTAGATTATTTTCTCTAATCTTCAGCAGCAGCAGTTTCTTCAACCATTAGTAGAAACTCTTATACCCTGCAATACAAACTTGAGAAGCCTTTATTCCCAACAAACTCCCTTCGTCTACGACGTTCGCTTCGTCACACGTCTACAATAAACTACGTATATCGATGTCATCTCAAGCTTTAACTACAATCTATTATTCTATCATAATATATTTATCGTCTCTTAAATACTCCAAATCCCGACATTTAATTAATTCATCTGAGATAATTAATTTATTCAATTGACAAGGAGTTAATTGAAAAGGTCACTAAATCCTTGTTAAACCCTCTCTCGGCTTGACAACTTGATTATTTCATCCGAAATAATCAAAGTATTTTTAATTAACGAAAGGTTAATTAAAATGTCAATTAAATTTCATCAATCATCTCTAAACTATATCTCGATCCAAAAATCTTGACAACTTAATTGTTTCATTGGAAACAATTTAAGTTTAATTAAATTAACGAAAAGTTAATTAAAAGTGTCAAGTATTTTTTTTCTCTCGTCTTTAACTCCATTCTATCGACAACTAGATTATATAAAATAATATTACTAGTAGCTCCCGACGTATTTTGATATTTGTACTTTTTTTTAATTAACGACGTATTTTTTTTGTTCAGATGGGCGGCCCCCTTAAAATTAAAGGGACCGGCCATGTTATTGAGGGCGACCCCTTAATTTTAAGGGGACCGGCCATTTAAATCTCCAAACACACCCTTTTCTGCGTTAAACCCAAATCCAAACACCCATTCTAACCCTCTTTTTTCCTCCTGCTACTGTGTGACGAACACACACACTCCAAAACACCAAAATTCAAACCTTTAAACACCTATTCGATCCAAATTCGCAAGGGGCAAACACCTACAACGTGATTAACAACACCTATTGTAAGATTTTCTATACTTATCTTTTTCAATTTCATCCAATTTTTCCCTTAATCAAAATTGGGTATTTTTTTTCTTGTGTCTTTTACATTTTCGATTAGAACTAGGAAATACATAACTATAATGATTCTCGTAGTCATAGGAAGTCAAAATTCTCAATAGAATTGAGTCACATTTTTTTTTGGTTCGAAAATTTATAAATATATATATATATATATATATATATAGAGTTAGGATCAAATAAGAAGTTTTCTTAAAATAAGAAGGATAAGAAGTAGCTATAACCGCATATCCGAGATGCACCGACTTAAATTAGATGCATCTCTATAATC